>JAPYZH010000578.1:0-35094 GCA_030523085.1 Meteorus colon | reverse complement strand
CATTTCTTTGAGCCGATTACGACACATCAGACTTTCTGGTCTCATCGATTCAACCCTAAGGTATTGTGAATCCATATTACTCAATGAGAAAAATAAAACATAAATATATATATGTGCATATATATGTATATATAATAGTAGTTCGCGTTACAATCAGTTATGCATATGTACCTCATTTGGTTCATCCATTAAAAGAACAGATGATATGTTAGTCACTCGGGCGCTGGATCAATCCAAAAGGAATGCAATTGTTTGTCGATTATATAATTAATAATATTGTTGTAGATATTCTTCAACTCTGTTCGAGAAATTCTAAAAAAAATTAAAATTATTTCATGATGACAATCGATCATAATGGCGATCGACTTTTCGGAACGGTTTTATGATTTCATCTATTCTATTTCATATCCATCCCTCCTTATTACATTCGTTTCCATCTTGTATTTGCTCCACGCTTGAGTTCAGTCACATATATTCTTTTTCTGTATAATAATATTCAATTCTCTATTCAACATCCATAAGTATTCACATCATGTGTTGTCCATTCGGTGGTGCATATTGTGCCTGTTGGGTCATAGAGTGTGGCACTTGGTTACCTGAAGAAACGTATTGGGCCGATATCGGTACACTTTGCGACGGAAAGCTTCAACACAAAAATGAATACAAACATTTTCACCTTCCAGTGATTACAAACAATCGCCAAAACTATTTCCTAAATGCCATCGGCACTTATCAAATATATTTTATTAAGTTCAAAGTGAATCAATTTTACCATAACTCGACTCAAATAATTTCAAGTTTAAAATACAAATGTCAATGGTAGACAAGCAAAATAAAATATTTGTCCATAGTTGGTATGAACGGATAGTCGTTTGAAGTGTATATTCTTGATTGTGAATTTAGATTTCCTCACCCCTGGGGCTGATAAGATAGACTTGTCTGTTGTTCCTGCGGCTGTGATGTTCCACTTGTTTGGGCTTGTGGAATTTGTTGCGGGGTCCCGTGTAGATTAGGGGGACCAGCGAGATGATTTTGATTAGGTGCTGGTTGTAGTGACTGTTGGATTGACAAAGATACCCGTGGATGAATTGATAGAGGATGTCCTGCTGGATGTCCAGGAATAGTGACATGAGTTTGAGATAATCCCGGAGGATGATGCCCTGATGACGATGGATGTTGATGCGTTCCCGTGGCCAAATTGTATTGTAGCATGGGCATTCCAGGAATATGATGATGTGCCATGAAATCATTCGGATTTGATGGTATGGTTGACATATTTGTATTGTATGGCCCTGACTGCAGTGCAATTGTAGGATTGTAACTCAGTTGATGTTGCGATGGCATTCCATTATACATCTGCATAAACGGATTATTTCATGAAATCAGAGTTACATTCTATACCCAGCAAATAACCTATACAGTTATTTTTCGATTAATGCCCGAATACAGATACCAATTTTTCCGCGACAGTGATGTAGTCAATAAACATTTTCAAGAATGTCGGAATACACGAAACAAAATACTGTGATGGATCACCAGGACTTGGTATTAACCAAGAAGAACCAGAATGGAAAATTTTCATATCTATAACTAAGAGCTTTACATATTCATCGAAGAAAAGAGAATGATTGAATTTCCAACCGAAAAAAAATATATATCGTGAAAAGTCTAAAAATCCCAACATTGGTTGGCAATATATTTTCTTTTCGTACGATAAAGAGAATTTATCCAACAGACTGGAGAACCCCATTGGATACACAAACAATTATTCACACCTTTTCGATGTCGTTAAAGATGCACATCACCATTACGGATCATTAATATTTTTAATCGACGAATGAACTGAACAAAGAGACTCACATGCGAAATTTGATTTGGATGCGGATAAATGTTCATATGGGGTGACATCTTTGGCAAAGTATTGAATGCAGGCGTGGCAGTGGGCTCTCGCATTAATGTATGATAAAGATTGAGAGCATCAACCAAATCTGAGCTCAATTGAGTCAATTGTGCATGCCGCCTGTCCACTTTCTCCAATGCTGCGTCAATCAGCGGACCCATTGCAGTCACTTGTTCTGCACGATAAACAGAAATTTTTTTCGAAATCAAAGCAATAATGGGGAGATTGAATGCAATGGTCGATGAACATTCTTTGCTGATAGCATTACCTTCAAGATCCAACAGTTCAGGCGGATCACTTATATCGTTCTGAGGATCAACCTCATGAAGTAAATGCAATAGTTTGTCAATCTTTAATTCATCAATTTCAACTTCGATTACTTCAGGCTCTCTCTTTATAGACTTTACTTCAACTTCTTCTGCGAATTGTACAGACTTCTTTGAACCCTGCTCCAACTCTAGATAGAAGGAGAAGGAGAAGAAGGAAAACAACCACGTGAATGATATCAATAGTAATAATCATAATAATAAAAATAATAATAAATATGATTCAGATTGTTTTTCGTGTATGTGTGTGAGACAAGACCACAAGGAAATGAGTCATGAGTAATTCTTTGAAATTGGCACTTACTTATCATCTGTTCAGGCTCCACTGACAAATCTGCAGTTACAAAACTCGCCGGAAAAAGTCCCTCCATTTTTCCCTTCACACCTGTCCACCAATTTGGGTCAGAATCATCCAAAATGTGAACTTCAACAATGAACATGAATAATTAATCATTGTTGGTTCCAAAAATCAAGTATTACACGAGCGTCAAATATACAAGAAGCAAATGAATAAACAATAATTATATTAACTTATATCGCCAGCAGAAAAACTAAGTTCATTATCCTCTGCGGCCTCGAAGTCGTACAAAGCACGAACTTTACGACGCTCAGGTGAGATCGATGTGCTCAATGAAGGGTTAACATTTGGATAGAGACTTGCAGTTTTTCCAGGGGCCGGTGAACCATGAAATGAATTGGAAGAGTGTAGTTTATTTTCTTTCAACGAAAGCTCAATAGCTGGAATACAAAATCGGGTGATATCTATTTAATTTTGCAATTATTTTTTTCACTGTTTGCAAAATAATGATTTTTGATCATAATTTATACCCTTAGCAATATCTTGTTCCTCTTTCGTAGTAACTGCGGAACCCGTGGGACACGCGTGCTTGGGCTGAAAATTCATTTCTTTAAAAAATCTATCGACAAACAAGTAAAATAAATCAGTAATCACCATTTCAGCAAGTCCCGAAAAATCGAGACCATCATTTTTCAATTTATTGTACAAACTGGGAATGAGATTGAGCTGTGGATCACTTTTGAAATCACCGTCCGACCATTTTTTTAACAAAACTTTCGTTTTATCAACAAGTTTCTGCTGTGGATGGGACAATAATTTTTTCAATTCCGTCTCAAAGTCTCTTGATGCAATTTCGAGATGAAAATTTTTGCCACAATTGCTGGAACACGCATCTAACAACTGTTGGATACAGTTGAAACATTTAAGTAAGGTAAAATTCATGATAAATATCTGCTTATGTTCTAATAGTACGTGAGTCATTTTCTCAGATTGATAGAAGATGACTTAACTACGAATACATCGTATTAATCGTATATTTCAGTGCCACCAAATTGATTATTCTGCGGTTAATTGACTGATAAAGTTTGATTTTCTATTTCGTCATAAAATTCCAAATGTTCTTGAAAATACAAAGTCTCATTTTCAGTTTTCTGCGACTCACATATTATAAGAACTTCAGCGACGATATGAAATTTTCATTCCGACTTTCATCTGTTAAATACAAATGATACGTGAAGATACCGACTGTTATTGCTTGCATCACGATGTGTGGATCTTGGACGTTTAATCTCTTGACAATTGCTTTCAAACACTCTTTTGCTTTCTGCTTGGAAGTGCCAACACTGTCACAGATCTCCATTATTTGACCCCAATTCTCCGCCGTATTCTTTTCATCTGTTGCTTTTTCTGAATCGAATTAATATGCGAAAATATAATGAGAGTACATGAGCTCGTATTCTAATCAATATATTTATTGAAAACTTCGGTAAATGAATTGCGACTCAAGAGACAAAACAAATATACACAATTTCACAATGTTGAAATTCTCTGCTCAATGTCAGCATTTCATGAAATCATCAAAATTCTCGTTCAATCGTAATATTGGGCATTATGAAAAAACTTGTTTCATTATATGAATCAATTTGGACATTCAACAAAATGGCCTGAATGCATATGTATATACATTGAAAATGTAAAATATGTGACTTTTGAGAGTAAATCCTCTTGATCAATCATCAATACTGCGGATAGATATTTTATCATTCTGATCGAATATCGCTATTGGGAATGACATGATACTAGTGTCGTCAAATATATCAACGAGATATTGGATTATATTCTGATGACATAAAGAATTAAGAACAATATTGTAATGCCACAAATCGACATCATGTATATACTCACCAACTTCACCATCAAATGGCGAATTGGTAGAAAACAATCCCATTTTCGTCTGGATTCACTTTGCACTGACAATATTAATCAATTTAATAATGAAGTATATCCATATGTATTCTCGAATACTCTTCCTATAATTTCAATTCTTATTTTCCAAAAATCTTTCCGCCCTATGTACATTTACAAACACAAAAGCGGATGACTATTAACATGGTTATCGTACGTCAAACCGCCATTTTGAATTTCGACCTGGCAAAATCGACAAAGTTGTTTCTCTCCATAATAATCGAGAATCGTCCGCGCCAGTGAATTTGTGAGTCGCAATCAGATCGAAGAGTTCGATACCTCGCCATTTCGACATAATTCAAATCCCAAGAAAAAAAAAAAAAAAAGAGAGAGGGAATCAACCGTGCGTTATTGCGATAACTAATAGAAGAAATATTATCCAACCAATCAATATGGAAGGCCCGAAGGATTGGTTGAGAGAAAAATATCGATTCCCAAATTTTTCACTACAATAAAAGGAAATTCATGCCGCTTTGAAACAAATTGTTTGAGTCGATAGACTTAATTTTCGCCGAAATTACTTATGTCTGAAAAAATATGAATTTTGGTAGAAATTATTGATGAACGTATAATTTGAAAATTTCGCACAGCCGCGCTATTGAACTCTGGTGGCGGCAGTGGAAACACAAGTAACAACAGGCGAAGAAGAGAAAAATCATACAGATCCACATTATTTTACTGTTTTACACTGCATCATACGTGTTCATAATATTTATATGTAATTGATATAATATGTGTGATTTCATCTGTTCATTCACATAACCTCACTGGAAGTATTTCTTCGAAATCATATCATCGACTGGATATCTCATACATTTATTATCCCCCTCATAAACGTGTAAATTAGCATATTAGAATATATATTCCTAGTTCTGTTGTGAAAAATTAATAATGAATCTTCTACCAAAATGCCATGAGGAGTTTAGTGAAGAAGATTATTGGAATACATTTTTCAAGAAACGCGGAAAGAGAGCATTTGAGTGGTGTGTGTAACATTTCAATCCAATTACATAAACAACAATAAATTATTTGTCGAAGTTTTGTTTATAGCATATAAATACCAATTATCGCATGTTTGTGTTTATGTATAAGGTATGGAGAATACCCAGAGTTATGCGAACAACTGTCGAAATTTGTTAAAATCAAAGATGATATATTAGTAGTTGGCTGTGGAAATTCAAAATTGAGTATGGATTTACATGACGTTGGATACAGGTAATGACAAATTTCTATCGGCTATATTATCAAATATTCCTATTTTCATTGCAAAATGTAATTTGTATTCCCCTTCTTTTCATTGTTCCTGAAAACAGCAGTGTTACCAGTATTGATATCTCCAGGGTGGTAATTGATCAAATGCGCGAAAGAAATAAAGTCGAGCGGCCACATCTAATCTTCGAACAAATGGATGCAACAAGAATGAGTTTTCCCGATGATAAATTCAGTGTACTCATAGATAAAGGTACTTTGGACGCTTTGATGCCGAACAGTAATGGTGAAACTTTATCTAGAATTGACAAATATTTTGGCGTAAGTTCATAGAAATAATTAAACACATTTCCATACGAGAATGAGATATTTCAAGCACCAAATTTTTCTGACAGGAAATAACTCGAGTGCTACGAAAAGGTGGAAGATATATTTGCATTTCTTTATTGCAAGAGCACATTCTTCGCAAGCTAATTTCTTATTTCCCACAGTCACACTTCATGTTCCGTGTGACACGTTGTTATGATGCTGAGAACAAAACTCGTGGAGAAAAAAGCGGAACGTTTCCAGTTTTTTTTGTTCTAGCGACGAAATTCCCGGGACTCACTCAGCAGGTAAATTTCTTCAATATTGAACAAAAATACCAACACAATCATTCATCCATAACTATATAAATTATTTTAGATTTTGGAATTGGGCTTGACTATTGACGCGCCAACGAGAATATCTAACGCAGAAGAATTTGTGGATTCAATCATTTCTGTACAACGATCATCTTTGGTATGCAATCGACTGAGAGAAAAAAATATAGCTGATGTAGGTGAAATCAATATGGATTTATTCATACCAGGGAATGACAATCCACGGTATACAATATATATTCGCGATCGACCACAATCGATTGGGAAAACTTTTGTTGTATTTTTAGTTCCCCAAGGAAGGTGAGACTAGAAAATAATTCAAAAAATCTCATAATTTTTACAAACATCTTTCTAACTCTGAAATTCATAAGAATAATTATCATTCAGAGATTCACATTGGATGTTTGCAACCGAAGAAGGCCGAAAAGATTTTATAGAGAGTATCGGGAAAGATCGTACAGCTGTTATTATTTTACGACGCAATCACATTTTCAAAGATTGGGAAGAAGTGAAAGAGGAATTAACACCAACAGTACTAAATTTTGCACCACCCGAATTACCAATGAATACTAAAATTGAATTTTTATCACTTGGTCCAGATGTTGGCAAACGTATAACACTCTATGAAGGTGAAACGAAAATGAATGGTCGTGTTGCCATAGAAGATGCATATTGTGACAATGACGAGATCAGACACCGGCGACTCATTTTTTTGAGCAATCCGTTCGTTGTACAAAGCGATGCACAAGTGAAATCTGTCAAATCACGACGCGGAAAAATTAAAGATGTCATTAATTATGGGATTTTAGCTTGTGAACATCATGGATTCATGTGTGTTGGGGTCAATACTTTGATAAATGAAGAGGTTGGAAATGAAGTGCTCATCATCGGTTTAGGTGGCGGTGGACTTTGTATGTTCCTTCACCAATGTTTTCCGAAGGTAAGTTTCACTGATTTAAATTTCATGTGAACATTCTATCTTTCGCTCATATGACCGACTGGATTATGAGTTTCATGAAAATGAGTATTTTCCCTTCCTGCAGTTGAAAGTGATAACTGTTGAAATCGATGAAGCAATTCCACAATTAGCAAAAAATTGGTTCAATTTCGTTGAGGATGAAAGATCCAAAGTCGAAATTGCTGACGGAATAAAGTTTATGGAGGATGCAGTGAGAAATGGAAAGACTTACGATGCAATTTTATTTGACGTTGGTACTAATGATACATCATCGGGAATGAGTTGTCCACCAAAACTGTTTTTGGAGCCATGTATATTGCTAACTGTCTCAAAATGCCTAAATAAGAGCAATGGGTTGTTCATACTAAACTTGGTTTGTCGTGATAAAAATTTGCGGACGACCATTCTTACTGATTTGAAAAAAACTTTTCCATCAGTTATTTCAATTAAAATTAAAAATATTGTCAATGAAATATTAATCTGTTCAAAAATAAAGAAGAATCATGAATTGTGGAAAGAAGAGTTGAGCGAATCGGCAAAAGCATTGAATCGTCGTGTAATAAACCGGCGATTATTAGAAGATGATGTAATTGATGTTACGGATCTTTTTCTGAGTTTGAATGTAGAATCGTAGCCTAAGGAAATATTGTGATCTTCAAACATACTGTTCATAAAATATATTCAATTCCACATTCATAGCCGAATTACTCAGAGTCCGAATACCGTATGATCTATTGATAAATATATTGATTATGTGGAAATATGAGAGAAACCAAATGCATAAGGTAAACGCTAAATTCAATTTGGCCACTTTATTTTATTCATCCACCTCCATTGTTGTTTCTTATTTTGCGATATTTTTTCATATAGATAAGATCACTTATCCATTGAATATTGCCTATTCATGTATATTTTCATGTGAAATAGCACAGATAATGTTCCTTGGGAGAGTGGGAAAAATAAATAATGATAAATATAGTAAATATGATTATATAAGGCCATGATAAGAAGTGTTACACATTATCCGTTCAAGATAGTATAAATATTTACATTAGAATTTGTGTTCGCCGTGTCGACCACTTCTCTCGAAGAGGATAACAAGGATCGAGTTGGGAACCCAAAAAAAGAGGAAAATGCACAATTTCATTTGTAAATTCTACCTCTCCTACACATTATGTCATATATGTTCACAAAAATTCATTAAGCATACACCAACTCTAAGTGCCGAGGCTTGAAAATATACTTGAGTTCTTTCAACAGCGGTATCACCTAATAAATATCGACTAGGATTAAGTATTAAATATTTCAATAAATAATTTATGTCAACTTTTTCACCATACTTTCCAATTACACTTCCTTTTCATTGAACAAACTTCTTTCTTCACCATCTTTCATTCTGAACGTAGAGAAACAAAAATACTGTTCTAATGCTTATTTTACGAGCTCGATGAAATGCCAAAAATTTTCTCGATATACAGTTGTAAATCAATCACTGATGATTAGTACTTGATTCAATATAAAAGGCGGATCTCTCTTGACTATGCGAGAATTGTTCCGCTGTAGAAACTCCATTCATTCTGTTTGGATCTCTACTCCGAATTCTTGACTTATGAATGATTCCCATGATTATATCATACAATAATGATATTTATAATGAATCATGATAAGGATTTTATCTGGAAAACTTGCCTCTATCTCCCTAAGCTATCGGTCCAATCAATTATTCAACCTTCCAAACAACTATGAACTATACATGCCTATATTTTCCCAACAATTCATTTTGTCATCAAAGTAAATTTCCTACAACATCTTATAACTTATATTGTGTAAATGCAATTTGAATTTGGGGACACTGTGTGGGATTTTTTTGGTTTAAATATATATATATATGTATGCATACATTTTTATGGGTGGTATCTCATTCATTTCAATGTCTTATCATGTTTGACGAGTATTTCCCCGGATATACATTTGGGAAAATGAATGAAGGCGCATTTCATTCATTCTCAATTTTGTTTTCACGTTCTATCTACTAATAAAATTCTACTGATGTTTCCAGCTGAATGTGGTTGCAATAATGATAAATCAATGCCTATAGATTCTATCCATAGCAACATTGATTAGGAAGTAAAAATAATAAAACTCAGAAAAATTAAATGAAAATGCAAGAATTGTGCATGCAGCGAATTTCCCAAAGGAAGACAAATGGAGACGTCCCAATGAAGAATAAAAAGAATTTTTTTCTTTTTCAAAAATCAATCAATCAATTCGATTTTCAATTGATACTCATCTTCGAGCTATATGGAGAAATGAAAATGGAATCAACAGTAACCTCAGTCTTTGCGTCCCAAGTCGTTGAATTCTATTCGAATAAAAAAAAAGGGTTATTCATCAACATCAACAGTTGTTCTGCATAAAGAGTGGTATATCCCGGCGTGTGATTTCCTTCATTCATATAGTGTGACTGTTCGCTGGCTATGTACTACATTTATGTAATTATATTATATTTCATTGTGTTTCTTTTCTATCATATATTATATTGCAAACTTCTCATTCAACACGACACTTATTCAACTCAAAGTTTATTTTCCTCCCAAACCACTTTCTATTGTCCTCAGTGAAGTTAATGATTTGTCAATAATTTTCCAAAATTGATGTATTTAAATATGATTTTTCCCATATACAGTCTGTGACAATAATATTCCAGTCCTAACTATGCCCACGACTTGTGAATGGCATATTTGCAATTATTCAGCAGATCTGTGTAATGTTCTATCTTCGTCCGTTAATAATTTATGGCATAATTTTTTCGATAGCCAAAAACAATAGAAAAAACAAACATAAACTACATGATAAAGTAGGAGACATCAGTATTTTTTCATTGTCAACTTGCGTCAATATTCACTGGATATGCATAAGGACAACAATCAAATATAACCAATGCCTGTGGTATGGTTATATTCATTTGCAGAATCAAAAAAGTTTTCTAACCATTTTTTTCAGGCTACCTTCTTTCTTCACTCTTTCTCCGCATAATAGCGTTGTACTACCACTACCAGAATCATCACTTATAATACTATTAGTGGAAGTTTCACCATTATCATGATTCAAGATATGAGGCGAATCTAAAAACAGCAAGCTTGATGGACTATCTGGATTGGACCTCGAACTCTCCGAAGTATGCGAATGCCATTCATATGTATCGAAATCTAATGCTTCGCTATTTTGATCATTTCTATTGAATTTGTTTCTTCCACTTTTTAATCGTACCGCCGTTTCCATGGAAAGTGATGAATGAAACTGGGCATTCTTGAAAAAACCAAAACTTCTTGGCGAAATACCCTGTGATACTTCTCTTTTCAATATATTTTTATCGGCTGGTAGTCGATGCTGTTCAGTAATAATACTACCAACAATCGGCTGTGAATCATCTTCTTCCATATCAAATACTATACAATTTCGTGCAGCACAATTTGCATTCAACTCGTCTTCATCTCTATTCTCATTCACAACTGCACGTTTTAACCACCGATGGGGTGTTGAATGTGGCCATCTTTTTGAATACGTGTTAATTTTTCTTACATTTCGACAATCCATTCGTCTGTAAGACATAATTTCGTCCGAAATTTCGTGATTAGCTGTGATATTCGTATTTACACCAATTGATGACGATTTCTTACGTTTCTTATTTCGTTCCATTTTCAATCCTAGATTGTCGTCAATCATCAATTCTCGATAAGTACCAGTGATAACTGATGCTATTTCACTAGGTCTTCGTTTTTTACACTTTATCACTGAATATTTATCCATTGATTCAGCACTCTTTCGTCTGACTAACTCATTTTTCACCGTAATTTTTGATGACATCGGTTCCTCCTTCAGATCACCTGATCGTCGACAATATGAGATGATTGATATGAGTACAGCAATTTCAATCATGACTAGTGCTATATGCTGGCCGAATGTTGATAATTTACTTTTCCAATTGTTTCGATCGTGAAGCAGTATTTCGATGGATTCACTCAAATTAGATAATTCCTGTCGGAGTATTGCGATTTCTTCTAATCGTTTAGACTCTCTTTCCTCACTTTTTTTCAATTCCTCACCGAGGGTTGCCGTGGTCCGCTCCAATGAACGCTGCATCTCTTCAACCTGTTTTTTATAGCGACGACTCAGTTCCTCCAAGTATTGACCGCTCAACGACATGTTCTGCTCCAACGCCTGTCACATGAATCAATAAATAGTTGAACTTATAAGTATTTAATAATTGATTTATTTAACTATTTATAATGAAGAGGAAAACTGACCTTAATCCTATTTGAAAGTCTCAAAAAAACGGATTCCTTTTGTTGTGGTGTTGTATTAGCAGCAGGAGGTGACACAGTTGAAGCACTATTAGTTTGTCCATGAGAATCCCGTTCCAGATCTTTTAAGTCCGATAGTAGACTCTCTAAACTTAATTGCTCTTGTGCGGTCAATTTAATATTATCATCATCTTTTTCCTTCAATTTTCCATTTTTCTCCTGCCCCCGAATGCCCGTTTCAATTTCTGATTTTATTATATCAGTTTCCACTCTCATTGTGACTGCATCAACAGCTGGGTTCTCATGATTACCAATATGATTCAGTTGTGTAATCATCGTTTGTGCTGCTGTTTCTATCGATGAACCAATGAATGCGGGTTCCGCAAATCCATTCACCGTTGTAGTGGCAATATTCGACAATGGTGATGGGGTTGTAACAACTTCGGCTTGAACAGTTTCTCCTGCAGCGTCTTTACTTGGCTCCAAAATCGGCGCAGACGATTCTTCTTCGTGATCTTCTTTACTGAAAGTTTTCGTAGGATTTATTTGAGGAGCAATGATCTGTGCATCCGTGGCTATTTCAATTGAACTCGGCGATCTCGTATCTTTCATTGCTACATTCAATACTCCGTCTTTGATAACAGATTTATCGTGCGAATAAGGTTTTGCTTCATGGAATGAATTCACAGTTCGACAATTACTTACATCGGAAACGCATGTTTTTAATATCTTTGGTATCGTTGCGCTATCAGCCAGCACTGATTTTAGCGTTACGACGTCCGTATTTGACACATTTTCTGCAAAACGACTTGTAGATGCCTCATCACTTCCATTGGTCATTAGTTCACGTTCTTTTCTTGCGATTACATTACAAAGAGCAACTATATATTCAGATGGGAATACGCAAGCTAAAAAACGAGCTAGTACATTTTCAGGGCATTTCAATTTTCTCGAAAACTTTTTGCTATTATGAAAATTGGTATCAGTTGTATTCAAATCAACACCATGAACTGCACATAATTCACTGCGATGAAGTGCATGACTTATGAATGAGATTTCGAGAATTGAATGGAGATATTTGTTTTGGCAGCTGATTAAATGAACAACCTTAGCGAAACGATCATCGGTACAATTATAACACAATATTGTATATCTTGGTGTCATACAATTAGCAAATGAACTATTGAAATTATCCTCAATACTCTTCTGAATCTTTGTTATATTATTTGTCTCAAGGTTACCTGTTTTAACCAATACTGCCGCAGCCTTCTTAACAATACTTATGACAGCATCCCTGGCACTCCCAAATAAATTCTTCGATAGTTCACCGTTATGACTATTAAGTACATCATGATCATCGTCATGATCGTCATCATCATCATCATCATCATCATCATCATCGTCATCACCATCATCACCATCATCATTATCATCATCATTATTGTTATCACCACCACCACCACCATCATCAACATTAACATTATCACTATCATTATTATTATCACCATCATGATCATCATTATCATCATCATCATCATCGTCATCATCGTCATCATCAATATTATCATCATCATTATTATTAACATCACTTTGGTCATCATTAGACGTTTCTTGGACATCAGTTTCTGTTTCTAATACTTCAAATTCACTAGTACCATATGCTCTAAATAATGATATTGGACAAAAATGTTCACTACCATAATGAGAATGTAGTTCAATTTTGATGAATTTACCGAATAAATGTGGATGAAGTGTAAATGATTGTATATCACGTTCGTCTTTCGCTGTGAAATGGCCAACAAGGCTCCAATCACGCGTTGGGAACCGATCATTAACAAATATTGAAAAATCTTTTGGTGCCGAACTGAATAATTCGAAATTAGCGAGCTCAATTTTTTTCGCCTGTATTGCTTCGCATAACTCAACAACAAACCATATTTTTGTTGCGCATGTATTCAACATATATTCATCGCGTGTTGATACTAAAACACTACGAGCACTTCTAGCTTCAGGATTTACTGCAACGATTTTAGCTCCACAATCCGGCGATGCATAATTCTTGGATCGCATTTTCATCCCACTGGCGCCGCGTCCAGGACCACCAGGATTCTGTATCGAGGCATTGGGATGTGTCTTTTTCTTTTCCGCTTCTTCTAAACGCTTCTGTGTCCATTCACTAAACGACGGGATGTCTTCATGATGTTCCACTATACCAGGACTCACAAGTCCGTCCAAAATGACTGCAGTCATCTGCTCACCAGGACTTCCAGAAACGACTCCAGATGGGACCGCTTCATTGGCAAATTTTTCAGAGGACAATTCATGGATATCGATCGAATCCGTATTGCTCATGACAATTTTCCCACTGGTTCCAGTAATCACGTCGTTGATGTTCTTTGATGAATTCAAGATAGACTTTTGTTTTGCTTTTACAACTACTACAACATTTTCTTCCGATTCCGATTCCGATTCGATACCTTCAAACATTTGATTTATTTCCTCTGATATATTTGCATTCCAGTTGTCTATAGGTAGTAAAACTGTTGACACGGAACTCGCAGATTTTGTTTCGATTGAATCAACTTCAACTCTGGTAGTTGATGTCTGTGATATATTTGTTGTTGAGTCTTGTGCTCGACTGTCGGATGATAAATGTGGTTCAGCCAAATTCTTTAGTTCAGCTGTGACCGTATCAGCCAAAGTTAGAACTACTGCTTGACCAGTTTGTGAAATGCTGCGAACACAATATTAAAATCAATCATAATCGTAGATACAAGTGTATTCAATATTCATAGATATGTTTTCATACATTTCATCTCTTTTCTTTGGATTTCACTCAAAACCTGTGTTTCATTTTTCAATAAAAATGTCAGTTCAGTCTCGTTATTTTTACGAATTTTCCCACCAATTAGATGAACAAGCTAGCATACACTACATCGCAGGTATGATCACAAGATAAAGTGCGGTAGCTCAAATCAGATATCATTGAATGGTACTTTTCAACATGGTTGAATAATCAATCTAGCAAATGAGACGTATGAAATTTTCGATCACACAATCGGACATCTCTGAACAAATATTGTTGGTCATTCGATGAGCCCACGGGAAGGTGAGATGTTCAATCACGATGCGAATAAAAACTTGAACATCCATATGAGAAATGAGAGTTTTACATGGCTGTGATTTCTTCGATGACTGCGTTCGATTTCACAATCGTCCTATTTTGGATTCCTCCTGATTGATCATAATGATTTTGTCGTACCATCAATTACCGGAAAATTATTTCATATATAACATAGACATTAGGAGTTGAATGACTCGGATACCGAACTAAAGTGATAATGAATATTTATGGCACCTCAAATGTGGGTAGATAAGTGTAAATTCATCATTCAAGTTGCATTATTACAACAAAGTATTTGATGCTTATAGCTTTTATTCCATGATAACATTACAAGAAGTAATGTGCCAAATTTTGGATTCAGTAATTTGGAAGAAGAGTGAAAAGTGTGAAAACAATTCTTCGGAGAATCACAATATTATGAGGAAAGTATAGTCATATAATGTGCATATACTTCACCGCCGCCCATTTAATCTCGCGAGGTCAGGTCTACCAAGAATTACAGCAATTACGAATTGAGTGCACTTAGGCGTAAGAGAGTTCAGAAAGTGGGGTCTTTGATAGCAATTAACGGTCTCGAAGTAACTTGAGCTTCTAACATTCATGCTAAGTTCTCTCGTTTGTGACGACGATAATTTCGGAGAGAAATTGTTTGAAAAACTATTGTGAAAAAAAAAAATTCGAAATTAACAACGAAATGAACAAATGATTCGAATGTAATTAGCAGAAAATTGTGAAAAAAAATCGAGAAAATAGAATAGATTGTTGGCAGAAATATTGAGTGGTGGATAAATTTTTCAGCAATCTGAAATAATAGATACGGGTGTGTCAAAGTCTAAATAATGGCTGAAGAACAAAACGCTCGTTCAAAAATACCTTCCAGCCTCGAGGGTTATTTACGGGAGGCTCCTTTTTTTTGCAAAATCATCGAGCTTGTGAGTTTATTCATTATTTGCCTCTACGTTCGTCCTCTCCTTTTTTTTTTTTTATTCTTTTAATTATATTAACACTTCATAAATGAACTCATATTTTATTACTAGAAAACAAAGAAATAAAAATTTGGCAATGAAAAATTCATTGGAATCTTTCAACTATCGAGAATGAAAATAAATACAAAAATTAATGATTTGAAAATGTATATATTTTTTCAGATTCTCTGTGTCATCGCTACTGGATTGATAGTCAACCCATTCAATGATGGGATGCAATCAAATTTTAATCATGCTGGAATTGTTTACGTTGGACTTTGTGGCTATATCATGATCAACACGATTCTCATTTTTTGCTATCTCTTGGGCGAGAAATTGGCCAAAAAGACCGTAAAATATATAACTTATCGCTGAATTTGTTGTTGAATATTGTGAAATATAATATTTGAGTTGTTCTCTATCTCCTATCCACGTGGAGTTCAGCGAAATATTGATTAAAATAACATTCTTTCAGGCCATCTCATTCTCTGGATTGGGCACAATTATGTGTCTCGCAAGTGGGATTGTTCTCATTCACGATTATGATTCCCAGAATAATGCGATAACAAGATATTCTGATCAATACTCTAAGCAAATGCTTAGTAGTGGAATTTTAGCGATTTTAACGGCGATTATTTTTATGCTGGAGACATTATTTACCAACAAATATGAATGATATTCATGCATGCATTGAAATTATGCGCGAATAACGGATAAGATATTCAATCCACCGACGATACTTCTACATGAAGTTACAATTAAAATATATTTCGTACGATAACTAACGAGATATAATAACGATCAAAAAGAAATCAACCACTTTCTATGTAATATTGTGTCGCAAAATTTATTCATAAATTTTTACGACAGAATCCAAAAATATTAATAATTTACCTAAATGTTACGAAATTAGTACACATAATACTTTCAACTTCATTCTCGCTGTTGTGAAATTATGATAATTAATATAAGACACATGTGGTCGAATAATAATTCCATACAAATGATGAATGTTACCCATATGCAGTGAAGTTATTGATAAATAAAGATAAAAAAATAACCTACGATAAGCAAAGGGATATTTGAGAGGTATCATTGAAAAATCCGGCATGAAAACGAATGAAACTCAACATATGAATAAATTTACGGATTGTATCATTATTTTGAATGAAACTGGAATCTTACTTTCCCGATGTTATAGACGTGTCAGATTAAGAAACGAAAAAAATCGCACCATCTCGGGATATAAACATTTGTAAGAAAAAGTGTAAACAGAATAGAAGATTGAGGCTCACCCTTGTGAAAGATTCGGTTGTTGCGATACACTTTCTTTCAACACACTGAAGGTATTTGTCTGGCCATTTTCCGTCACTGATATACTTTTGTCTTTGCCAACGAATTCTTCATTCTAAAAGAGCGGAAAGTTTTATTTCAAACAATCGATTGCATAATTTGTAAGTGAAATTAATGAATTATGGGAAAAAAAATATATAGATAAACGATGTGTACCACTGAGTATATTTTTCTCATATCAGTCTTGTCATTCAGTCCCAATTGGATATCGGAGTTCAACACATTCAATGATTCAAGTATTTCATCATGATGTTTTCCTATGCGTTTGAGTGTTATGTTATCGACCAATCCATGTTTGTTTTTTATTTTGAATACTGGACCAGGAATACCCTCAGAGGCAACAATGAAGAACAGCAAACCACTAAAAAATAAAAAGATTGCATCGCCATTCCTTCATCATGTATTTATTATCATATTTTTCGTATGCTTCTCCATGAAGATAAATATCATAAATTTTACACCAATTGTCCAACAAATATCCGACATTTTTGAATGTGTTTTTCATAACTCAACTTTTCGAAGTCGCTGGGTTTTCATTTCAAAATCTATCGGAAAAAGCGACTTGTCGTGACACATAAACATTTTCATTTTGTATATATTGTTATTGCAACGTGACACTATCTTTATGTCTTGTTCTTTCTCCAAAATGAAGTAACCTATATTAGCTGCAAAGAAATTACTCCGGAATGTAAGCTGCCTTGATTGTCAGTCATCTCGTTCCAATCGATTTCAATCATTGACATATACAAACCATTATCCATTTTTTCGTAGACTTTCGTATATATATATATATATATATGTATATATATCTAATTAATGAAAAATTTTCTTGAAATGTTATCAAGCTTAACCTGAATTATATATCGTTTTGAAAATTTAGCATTTCCATAATGGTAAGGAACAATACACATGATTAGTCGTCACAATTACATAGAAAATAGAAAATTCCGAAATTAAACTCACCTAGAGACAAATGAAATGAAATGGAGTGTCCAATACACACAATGCAACTTCATCGTGTCCTGCTTAAATTCATGTTTTACACTCGCGAGTTTTTACCTCGTCCGCTCGTTTTATCGAAATAATTTTCGTCTACAAATACAGTTGTTTATTGTTCTCTATAATTTCTTATTTGGTATATTTGTCTATTTTTCGTTGGGCTCACGGCGTAATGGAGTAAACGTGGCGGGAATGGAACCAGGCCTAATGCAAATACATGTAGTACTGTGCCAAAAAAATCGCTGATCGCGTGCACTTGTAAATGTTTGTTGACGCCTGACGTGGTGATACTGAAAAAAAAAAAAAAAAACTTCCGGTCGATTGTAGGAGTATCAACGTGGTACTACAATGTACTACTACAATGGTTATTAGTAACTGTCGATTTTATCGATATATTTCCTCTATATTTAATCGATTGGAAATATGTTAGGATTGTATCCTGCGACATTTTACACGTTCGTTGTAATCCGATTGGAGGTTAGAAATGCTGGATAGGTAATTGAATGTGATTTTTATGAGCTGTGATTACTGTATGTGCGAAAACACAAATACAATATATATTTTAGCTGAAAATAAAATACAAATGCATAATATATCACATATACACTATGCAGACAAGTCATGAGCGCAAGCGCGTAAAACATTGAGTCATCGTGGGCAGTGCCATAATGTGGAATTGTTATGAAGCAAGATTTTTTTTTTTGAGCGTCAACGACCATGCATGAGTATTATAAATTTTCAAACCTCAATAAAAGCATGAATAAATAAACAGATAGATACTCCATAAGGAAATTGGAAACTATCATAATTCATATGGACTTGAAATATCTTTGCTTTCTCCTCTTTATTTTTATTTCTTCATATTTCTTTTATTTATTTCATGTTTTACACTACCATGGAATGACAATACTTGAGAATCGTTCACACGATATCGAGTAAATATTCAAATTTGATATGTATAAATCAGTTAAAATTAACTCAATCAGTATGCCACATATATTGTCATGGATATTAGTACGGCACTGCATACTTACATACGCATTATTTTACAGTACTTTACAGACCATTACAGAGTACGGTGCTGCTCCACGTACTAATCAAAATCAATTTTAACTAGGTAACCTGTCTTTCACATGCTTTTTCATGTTTCATGTTTAGTGGTTGATGCGAACTGAAGCTCAAGGCGCTGGCGCTCAAGCCTCAAGTGCCTAAAGCAAGCATATGTGGCACCTTTGTGTTTAGAAATTCAATATACAAATTTATGTGTTGATATAATATAAAAATGGACGTAATATACCGGGCACCTTTTTTTGTTCTCGAAGTACCAAATTTAAAGCTAAAAAAACCGTCATGGTTTGTTAAGCCGAGTGCAATGATTGTATTCTCCATCATTCTTCTATCTTATTTTATGGTTACCGGAGGTTAGTTTCCACCTCCATAATTCATCTTATTACCACAATTCACGTACGTAGAGATAGCAAAAAATCTTGCTCTATCAAATTGAAGGATTTCACTGTACAATGTTCGGTAAACAAAATAATAATTCATTTTCCATAAAAGTACAATTGAATGTATCAACCGAATTCGACTGACGAAGAGCGGTCTATGTTCCCTTCAAACTTCATGAATGATTTGATAAATAGATGAATATTTATAATATGGAGATGAAACAATGCTAGTCACAGTAATAATAGCAATTAATAAATCGACAAGATTTATTTGAATGATGAACACATTGCAAGCAATTATTGTGCAGACAAATTATGAGAATACAATTTTTTTCTTTCTGGGAACATAAAATATGTTTTTACTTCACTTAATACTCAATTATACAATGTCAATCAATTTTTCAAGGTATCATATATGATGTTATCGTTGAACCGCCGAGTGTTGGATCAACTACAGATGAGCATGGTCACACTAGACCGGTAAGAAACAGAGAAACCTAAGCACCATCTTCTAGAACTCGCTCGAGCTCTCACCATTTTCCATTTCTTATACCACTATAGGTGGCTTTCATGCCATACCGAGTCAATGGCCAATATATAATGGAAGGTTTGGCTTCGAGTTTCTTATTCACCCTCGGTGGGCTTGGATTCATCATTCTTGATCAAACTCATTCACCATCTACTCCAAAGCTCAATCGAATTCTTCTCATATGCGTAGGATTCATCTGTGTTGTTGTTTCGTTCATAACTTGTTGGATTTTTATGCGCATGAAGCTTCCGTGAGTATTTCCATAATAACCTCCGAATTTGTAAATGATGAGAAGCATATCAATATTTGTTGAATCAGTTCCCCGACGTAATCTTCTTTCTCTGTATTTTTCAGTGGATACTTCTAGTGGTAGGTTCGAAGGCAATTTGATTGTCTTCAAAGTATTTAAATTGTTCAACGACAACTTTGGTGAGCTTCGTATAGTATTTTCTCCAGAGAATATACAATATGAGAGATACAACATTTCATATATCATAACCGTATCATCAATTGTATTCGATAAATATATAGGTGAACGATTATACATTATGTCAATGCATGCATTATCAACAATACTACTATTACTACTACTACTACTACTACTACTACTACTACTACTGATAATAAAATTATTATTATTATTGTCTTGTACCAGAAGAATACTGTTGAGCTCTGCAATGATTATCTGGAAGAAATGTCCAGAATATTTTCCAGTATAAACAAAACAGCTGCACAATAGAAATTCCGATCATGATTTGGAATGAAGAAATCAATATAAATAGGCCTGTATGAGAAAGTCTATTGTCTAATATGAACGGACGTCTGCAATGTATATAAAATTACATCGAAATTTTGATGAGTCGTTACAATACTGTCAAAATATCGCATTGAAATCAGAATGTTGAGCACTTTATTAGGCTTGAATACGATCCCTCACTGCACTTTCTGTTCATATCTCCAGCTTTATTTAAGAATTTTTTATTGCAAAATTCTTTGCAACGTATTTCGAAACTCACAATCGAATTCTGAATGTTCTAAAATGCAGAAAAAGAATTTCCAACTCCAATCAAATACAATCTACATATATATTCATAATGTGTGATCAAGTTTTGTGGGCCAACTCACTTAGAAAAATCACTACTTTTTTCAATTATATGTTCAAATTCAGCAAAACTCAAAGCGCCGTCATCATCGAGATCAGCTTCCTCCAGAAGGTATTGAAGCAAACGTTGGATCTCATTCTCATTCAGTCTTTGCGGCGCTGTCAGTCGATCGACAACTTGTTTCAAATCACCAACACCGAGCATATCATCACCGTCAAAGTCTTCAGAAATTAGATCTATTATCATACAAATGGAATTTTGACGAAATCAGCATAAAAAAATAGAAGGAACATTTACCGAATATTCTAAATGCGTGTTCAGCTTTCACGGCTTTAGGCGCGGCATCACTGAAAACTGACATCATATCTAAAAAATCTTCGAAGGTACAATCCCCATCTTGACTTGAACTGAAAACTTTGCAAATTCTGTCGCCAAATGGATTCACACGAAGTTCAGGATACTGAAGAATTTTTGATAGTGGTAATTTTGCATTGCGGTTGTGACCAACTTTCTCCGGTGCCAGGGCCTTGAATTTATAATGTGCACTAGAAATTGATGGACGACATTTTAACACTTATCGCGCGTATGTGCGTGTGTGTGTGCGTGAGAGAGAAAGAGAGATACTCACTAGAGAACTTCTTTCTTCGTGAAGTACGTCAAATCCTATAACACAATCAAATTATTTCATAAAATTCTATGATCACAGTGAATTATCCTTTTCCGCAATTTTTTCATTTTATTTTCGCATTACTGTTTCTCATGTATCTGAACACAATAAACTGTAAAATGTCCATTAGAATGATTTTCGTGTTCAGAGAACAGATGAATGAATATATCTGTCAATTAAGAGTGCAATTGAGGAAATGAAATACGAGGTATAATCACCTGATAATCCTGTAATTCCTCTTCAGTGAATTGACTATGGGTTGCTCCCATGTTGTTTTTTCTTGCTGTATCAATTATGAATTGGAATCAAACAGTGGACCCACATTAGAAGCTTTAGTATTGAGAAAAAAAATACAGTAAATTGATCACAGGCCACAGAACATGTGAACAGGCTATAAGATGAAAATCGAATGATCTAGTTGAACAGATTCGAGTTTGAGGAGTCAGTGAGACACACTGAAGTTTATGCATAAAATCGAAGTGGCACTGATAAGGAAACTGC
The DNA here is from genome assembly GCA_030523085.1 of Meteorus colon. Lineage (NCBI taxonomy): Eukaryota > Metazoa > Arthropoda > Insecta > Hymenoptera > Braconidae > Meteorus > Meteorus colon. The sequence goes on along the minus strand of JAPYZH010000578.1, from coordinate 12,804 downwards.
AATCTGCATCGCGAGATCCAGTATATGATCGTATCAACAGATACAGTCGTCCATAGAAGCCCAGATCCATAGATCCAAACCAACCCGTCAGTAACTATGCCCTGACCCCAAAATAGGAATAATTACCGTAGCCAACAGGTGGCAGTTCGTAACAGTGGGCGGTGAGATAATCTAGAGGAATAGGTATTCTTATTGTACAATGCATGATGGGAAATGTGTCAAGCCGTCACGCTGCCATGAGTGTGTCAGATGTACTAGCGTATATATATAAAATCCATTATAAAAGTTTTTTTTTTAAACTGTTTGTCAATGGTTGCAAATTTCACGTTTATAGACAGGAAAAACACGACAATCCATAAGAGACCATGTTAATTTGGAAATTTTTTATTTATTAATTGCTCACGAACAAGATATTCGGAGAGTTTGAAATTCGGACAGGTGATTTTTTACATACTTATAAGTTAATTCTACTAATTTTTTCATCAATATCTATCTGTTAATTCGATCATCAGATGAACCCCCCTTGAACAATATTTCAATAGGAAATATATTTTATTACACTATAATACAATGTATATTGAACATTATTCTCACTCAAAATTTGATGAATAAATATCTATTGGTATGTAATGTCTCATAGTCTATCGCTTATCCATTCGTTTATCTATTATCAATAATGTCAATCAAGTTTTCAACTGTTTTCTCTCATTTAATCAATGGCATTTATTCCATTTTTGGCGAAGTGAATGAGCGTACGCGTTATCGATGTTACTGATGGAATAACCTTTTTTTTCGACACGAGTAAATCGATTTGGAATCAAATTAAGAATGAATACAACTATTGTGATGCCAACATATTCACTCAGAATGAAAATTTGGGTCCTTACTAGTATTTGATTCAGAAAATGGAAGATTAACATGTTTATAACAGGCCAGTGAAAGTACATCCGACCAAACAGATTTTTTCAAAAGAACATAATCACTATTGATATATTCAACTGATTTATATAACTTATCCCATTGTTCTTTAGTCAATATGAGCTCATAAGAATCTAAATCAACCTCATCTTGATCAAGTTCCACGAGATCAGTATACGCATCATCGCTATCGTCACTTTCTGCTTTGAATTTTGCTTTTGGAAGTTGTACGGGTAAATCAATGCCCTGATTTGTACGGGCAATCGATAATATTTGACGTCTATTCTGACGTACATTGACATATATTGAATGTGGTGTCCATTTACCATTCAATGCTTTGCTCATTTTTCGCCAAACTTCAGATGAATATGATGGCATTTCGTTTGTCGTAAAATATGCCATGAACTGCTCAACAACCGTTACTGCCTCTTCGATTGTTACGAATGCTCTTGGTGGCATTGTTACATCTGGAAATCTATAATAATGTGTAAATGATAGAAATTGTTATATTATTATTGAGAATAGCTGGCAACGGATGACATAATTTTATAAACGTTGGCGAGACTGCCGATTCAAAAGATTCAATAAATCTTCTAGAGGTAATTAACAAATCACTTTCATTCAGGTTTGGTGTATTCCATAAAAAAATATACGCAAATTTACTACATTATATTTTTTCATGTATAGAGAAAACATAATTAATATATTTCTTAATTTCAGTTTGGTCGTTTTGAATTTATTTCCGCGATATGCTCGACGTTAACCATTCACATGACAGTGTCAATTTAAGGTTAATCATCAGTCGCCAGTATTTATTCAATTCCGCATAATTCCATTTACCTGCTGCAATTAATTTTGATAATAGAGATGATATAAATTGTTGTGCGGGAGTAATCAATTATCAATTGTTCGAGATAACGAACAAACGAAATACTGTTACTCACAATTGTTCACAATGACGACAAAATATAGAATATTTATATCAACGTATAACTCTGCGCAATCATATAATAACCCGCCATATTCCACTATATTCCTCGACATTCCTTACGTTCCGAAATTTTTAAAACATATTATCTGTTGAAAATTTTTTTTTTACCATAGACAATGATGAACAATGAATCCATCATTGAGCGGCGGTACTTTTTATATCTGAATACATCCATGGAGTATAGACACTTATTCTCTATGGTTATTATACTTATGTATATGAGGATTTTAAGGATCATGAAAGCTGACGCTTACTGATGCGGAACGATGCTCACGACATGAGATTGTAAAATGATTCCATACTTCATTACCAGATAGCTCTGCCAAACGTTTTTGCAATCAATTTATACATTTATTCACCATTATTTATTATTTATTATTATTTATTATTATTTTCCTCTCTCCTTATTGAACAATATTCATCTGTATACAATGAACAAGCAATGTTGCATTGATCCATGAAGAAGTTGGAAATAAATTTTTCCAACTTCGTGCAGCACCTCGGATAATTTTATTTAAATAATCTAAAGTACTTTCGACGAAAGATCCATATTAGAACCTAACCTAAATCGTCTCATGCTCCATATATACTTGCAGAGGCTTATGCAACGTCTGTTTGTCGCATTGACGATTCTACATTTTCATATGTATATTGAATAAATTAATAAATATAATTAATAAATATTAGATATATATTGCTATAGATATCATCACATAGTTTGTAAAACAACACATCTATTATAATGGTCGAGCAACAAAGAAGGCGTGTGGAAGATCAAATGGCAGCAATCATAGAGGAAATTGATAAATCTCATTTAAGAAAAATACAGGTGAACAAAAGAACATCTTTGCCCCAGACAGCGATTAATTTTATATATTTCTATGGTTTATCATTCTATACGAATAAAAGTGCAATGATACTCATGTATATTATATCAATTTTCAGGGTGATATGCATCGATGTGCGGCTGAATGTTGTGATAATAAAAATTTGAGCGTTCAAAAAGTTCAAACTTGTGTGGAAACTTGCAGTGGAGCATTAACTAGAGCTCAACAATACGTACACGATGAATTCGAACGAGTGCAGGTGAGATCAAAAAAATATTCAGATATATCTCATAGAAGAATGATATATGTTCGTGGATTAATTTTAATTTAACAGAATCGTCTACAGAGGTGCGTTATGGAATGCAACGATAAAATAAAAGATAAGATGGGTCCAAATCCATCTCAGGATGATGTAAACGCATTAAGTGAAGACTTTGAAAAGTGTGCAACCAAATGTGTTGATACTTATTGCGATCTCCTTCCAGCATTAGAAAAATCAATGAAGAAAGTTCTAACCAGTCATAAATTTGTACATTAATCATATGTTTCGTGATAATTCATAAATTGCATAAAAGAAATTGACCAAAACCCAGTCACAGTATTATTTTTTAACAAAATTTGATGCAACCTAAATTTAATTAAGCATTCATATTAAACGTAAAAATAGAACCAGCCGAAAATGTATTGCAAACATGTGAGATGCGTACATTCAGATTTTATTATTGTATACATTTTGCAACAGAATATCCGATTGTTGAAGAATTGTTGTTTGGTGAGTTTAATGACTTCGCAGGTATTTGGATTGGAAGGAAGCAATGAGATAATTTAGCTAAATTATATGGTCATGGCGTTTGTTTATTCACTCAACTGTTGATCGTTCAGCTGATACGAAATAGTATACATTGTACTTTTCACCTTTCCACAGAAACAAATCTGTCATTGTCACACTTTCGTCTTGTTCTGAAAATCTACGTTCACTCCATCCATCGACATCACACCTAATCAATGCTTTTCTGTTTAACAATTTTTTTTCCCCGTCCCAATCATTAAATTTCATCTACAAAGTAATCAATTCGACAGTGAAGAAATAAATCAAATGCAAGGTATTAGGAATTAAACATCTCGGTGAAACAAATTTTATCCGAGATGAATGAATTGTGACCGAAAAATCGACATTATTCTCGCTCGTTCACACGCCATATTCAACGCAGAATATCGGATTGTTACATATAGACACAACACTCACAATCTTTAGGGAAAATTTTTTTCTCCTCCCATGATCAAAATATTAAAAGTTTGTTCATTATTTCTTGCTCGTTCTGGTACTGCCTTACTTTGAAAAATAAGATGGATGAGTTAAATAAATGTGAGTGTAGTTATATATTACTATATATGTGTGCAATTGGACTAGATTTTTGAATTGGTTCCTCATTGTCATTGTTCCGTTTCACATACATTGAGAAAGTCAAATTAGTTGGTCACAACTGAATGGATTTGAACGTATTTTATATTACGGAGTTTGAAATTGGAGGCTGGTCCTGCAGGAATATAGAAAATTGGTTAGAAAAACGAATGAGGCACGGCCAGTTTCGAATTGAAACTCAATCCGAAAACGAGTGAATATTTTTTGTTTGTTCAATTGAGAGCGTCCATCTCTATTATGATTTTCTCGTTCCAAAATTGGTTCGTACTAGAAGAATAGCGGTTGTTTGACATTATATTCTCATATCAGCTATCTTGAGACTCAATACTTTCTTTTTTCACATATGATACTTCCATCATTCAATCGTAACCACGATCGTTATTTTCAATTCATTGATATTCAATAATAACGAACGAAAAAATAATGAAACAAAATAAATTTAGCAATTGTTCTCGGGGACAGTTTATGGGTGAATAAATTATTGTCTTAGCTCTTCTTACTAATCATCATTGAATATAAGGAGTTAGTTCAATTGAATGATGGCTCTCTTTTCACGTTCTATTAATCATTCTTATCTATTTCCACACGGCCAGATGGTATCAGTGTTATTAACGTATGTTTTCACCATTCAACGAATGAACCGGAGGAAAGGGATTAAACACGAAAGGATGGTCGAATGGGCAGAAGTGATGTTGAGTACTTGATTGCAGAATTAGAAATTAGTGATTTAATTTTTTGTCGGCGACCAAAATCAAGATTCATGATATATCATGTTGACTTAATCCATGTTCATAATTGTGTGAATGAGAGAACGTTCTTTATTTATTTTAACAAGAAAAAATGTTTCATTCCGTTTTTTAACACTATTTTTCATCCTAGCCAAATAATTCTATATCCATGAAGCATAATTTACTTCGGCTTTCAAGATTTTCTCGAGTATTCAGTTCTGCATTTGCGCTATTCATACGTATTTTACTCACTTACATTACATCTTCCTCTCTCTTTCTCTCTTTCTTTCTTTCTTTCTTTCTTTCTTTCTTTCTTTCTTTCTTTCTTTCTTTCTTTCTTTCTTTCTTTCTTTCTTTCTTTCTTTCTTTCTCTCAATCTCTCTCTCTCTCTCTCTATTTCTCCCAGTTCTGCTCTTTTCTTCATACATTTATTCGACTTCTGTCCCAAAATTATCAGGGCAAATTGTCAAAAAAACATCACGGCCTGCCCACGCTTCTGTCTTCAATTTCACTAAATTTTCAACCTTCATTGTTGTATTCTGTTCTTCTCCTGAATCATTGGAACCATCGATCTCCGTAGGTGAATTAAATTGGTTGCGTCGTTTTTCTCATATTCAACGATGAGAAATTTTTTCTCTCTCTGGATTTTCTGAGGCTACTTTCGTAATTGGTTCCCAATTCCTAGTATTGTTGAATTGTGATGTATTATCAATTCCTGGTTGAATCTAATACTGTAAGTTGAAGCGATTCGAAATAAAAACTGGAGAAAATTTGACATTTCAATTATTCGATAGAATTATGGGATTGTTGAAATTGTACTTTGTACATTATCATAACTGACCACGATCGTGAATATGAACCCAACTCAGAAAAACCCATAATAATATCGGTTGAAATTGTCCGTTATAAGAGAGATGATTTGTGAAAAAACACCGATGATGAGATTTTCTAGATACAATTTCTCATCCAATTATTCATAGAGAAACAAAATAAACCGTTTTATCTTCGCCTACGGAGACCATCAAATTATTGTTGCTTTCGTGTATTTCAACATAAAATACATCAAACTGCTCTATGCACATTTTCTTTGTTAAATTTTTTGCGACAACTGCATTCTCTTTCCAATCTTGTTTGTTCAATTCTTTCTATCTCATGACTGCTATGTGATTTTGCTTGAAAAAACAGTCGCATCTGGTTAAGTTTACCAAAAGGCATATCCGGCGTCCGTTCCGCCACCCAAGAATGAACCTTTCTTTTGCGATAGAGCCACGCTATGGCCAGCCATAGCTGCCAATTGAGCTGCATTGGCTGCAACGCCTGGCGGCGGTGGTGGTAAAACAGGTTGTGAAATTCCGTCGAATCTTCCGCCATCGAAACCGTTCTGGATTGCCAAAGTAAGACAGAATATAATACTTCATAGCCATTCACAGTCAGAGCAATAACATAGAGTATTAGAATGAGAATAGACGGATAATTATGTTGTGAAAATTGTAGATTTACTCACAGGCACCAGCATTGTTGGCCTAACTGGTGCCGGTTGCATTGCTGCAGCCGGATAATATGCAGCAGCCGCCGCCAATGGTGGATAATATTGCAAGGGTCCGTAAGCTGTTGGGTAACCCGTCAAGTATCCCCCCGGATATCCTTGTCCGTACATCGGCTGATACATCTGCAAATGAAATTCACCAAGTCGTTATTCGTCGTCCCATTACCGAAAGAATGTGATGTTACATTCTTTTCCTATTTTCATGCATACGACATCGAGTAAGAAAGATATAATATACACCATTGGATGTGTCAGCGTCTGATCATAAGTTGGTGGAGGTGGCCCTTGTGTTGCGTAAAGCTGTGGTTGGTTAGGAAACACTCCATATGGACCCGCACCTGCAACTGGGTATAAAAAAAACGATAGAGTTCAACAATATTTGCGTATGATTGAATCTTTTTGATTCTGGTCTCAGCTCAAGGTATAAATAGTTTGTGACACAATTGATCGGTTAATCTACCTCCATAAGTTGCAGGTTGTGTTGGTGCAGGGACAAAGCCAGTTGGTGGATGTGCCACAGGATATGCTGGAACACAATAGCCCGAATGATATAATGAAATATTCAACCAGAAATATACGAAGAATTCAGATGTTTTCGCAAAATACTGACTGACAAGAAAAAAAAAAAAAGTACCACTATTATTGAAACTGATGATGCGTTCTCTGACTTCTCAAAAATTACTCAGCTGTGATGATAATCACCAGTATGCATCTGTCGAGTTTATTTTTAATCCGTACTTTGTGGAGACATTACTTATGATATTCTGAAGTAATAGAAATCGCTTCATCTACTTCTTGATCATATCCAGTCATACCCGGAGTATCCGTCAATCATTATAATGTAATCAGGAAAAAAACTCATTTTATACAACATTCATGATGATTATATTTATGATAGCAGGTTTCATATATTGAGTCATAAATTCGGGTATGACGGAAAATAAACAATCATAAAAGTGATACCCCAACACCCACGTATACCTTACACATGACATACACCGTTTTTTTCAACAAAATACTATTTGAAGCCCAAACAATGTTAATCACTAAAATGATTGTGGGGAAAAAATAGAAATAACCGAAAAATCCTTACATATTTCCCGTTTTTCGTCACTGCCCGAGTTTACCATGAATCATTTTTTCGATTATTGGCTGATGGGAAATTGAGCGGCAATTAATGATCAAATCCATCCTCTTCACTCTCATAATGTTCAATATGGTATTTTCCGGAATTTTCATTCGTGTAAACTCAGCGGGGGCGAATCGGGTTTTAACAAATGATTTGACGTTCACATACTTTTGAAAAAAGTGATTGTTTTCTCTCTATCGCTCCTATGTCATTATTTGCCCCAGCGAATTCATAATGATATTCTATATTCTCGTTTATACCAATCAGCTTTATGATGAGTATGTGAACGCAATCCAAGTGCGAGCCAAACTGGAGAATAGTGTTTTCGAACAATCTATAAGTGCCACCATGAAACAATTACCGAATTGGAAGGCCGAAATCGTCATATATATTTATCATTAGTGAAACGAGTATATCATTTGTATGTCGTGTAAAATACATTTTTTTAAGAGAAGGGAAATAATCATATTTAGCTGTCTCCGCTGAATCCAGAAAATTGATGAAGAATACTCCGAGTTTTATGATATAATTAATATTTAATATGAAGGCTCGAGATGCACTATTCCCAGTATGATAATACTCGCATAATCGAGAACCTACCTTTTCAAGTGAGTTTCTAAAACTAATATAAGGAAATATTAAACCAATGACGAAAGCAAATAGCGTTACACAATCAAGATGAAAGCAGGAGTTACATATTTCTAAATCTATCGGATCCAAGAATAAGAATCATTCGAATGTTAATTTACTGTGAAATGCTCATTACACAGTGTGAGTAAATCTTCTTTTCATTTCAATTTAATAGGTATTTATTTATTCGATCATATTATATTAGTAGATATTTCGAGGATCTGATAGACATTGATGAATCCGTAAAATAAAACAAAGGATAAGTCAGAAGGAGCTATAATCAAAGCCATGATCATGAAAAATACAATTATATTCATTGATTGTATTTTTTAGTTATTCAAGAAGAAATGTCGGCATCAAGGATGGATAAGATAAAAATGATGAAATCCAATTCGGTTTATCGTTGATCAGCTAGAGATGAAACTAGCCTTTATCGTAAACTACATTCGCAATGAAAAGGACAGCCGACATTTTTTACCTTCTCTCTCAATTTGTTTCTTTTCGTTTTTTTTTTCTTTGTTATATCGCTTCTTTTTTGGATATAAAAATTTGAGCAATAAGTTGTGTTCGAGCGGTGAATAATGTGTAATTTATACAATGAGTACGAATGGTATGATGAGTGTATATATCCATTTTTCAGTTCTAATACATCGTTTCAAATAGAAATTTTGAAATTTGAGATCGTTTTGTTGTTTCGTTTTGCACTTTATGATAGGTTATGAGTTGCACGCGGATAGCATTATAAGCGTTATCATCGTTATGTGTAGTATTTCATGAATGTGGCATACGATATATCAGCACTGCAATATCGATATATTTAGTTTCACACATTCAAAAAGTCGTGACAAGATTCAGCAAACCACAAATTTCTGCAAATACCCAATAAATAAAGGTCAAACATTTAAAAAAAAAACTGTAGGATTTTTTTTCTTTCTCAATTGCATTATTATTGTGTTGATTGAAACAGGTGACTTGTATCCATTGATATGTGCAATTCTTCTCTCTCGTCTCTTATTTATTATCGATTTCGATTCAAATGAAACATATTGATATGATTTTCAATAATCAATGAATCCAAAGCACCAAAATCTATCATGTTCCTCTTTAAGTAAAACTAAGTTACACGCCCTGCCGTAGCATCAAAACTTCACGTATCGCTCTCGAATCATTCATCTTGTTTTGATCTTATTCTCTTTTTGATATTATTTCATTTCTTCATGGATATTAAAGTGCAAATGAGAGTTTTACAGTAGTGTAGTTGAGTTGCTCAAGCTTGACAGCATTAAATGGACATGTTGTACTCTAACATAGAAGTCAGCCCACACCAAACTGTCCATGATAATAAGGGATCACTCCAGATGATTCAGAATTGTATTAAACCAAATTTCAAATAAATTATTATCCAGCAATTTAGTCGTTTATCTTGGATTGAAGAACTTTTGCGGAAAAAATTTTTACTCTAATTAAATCTGAATATTCTGGACTGAACCTCGTTGAATAAATTCATGTGTCAGTGCCACGGTGCAAACAATCATTGAATCCAATAACAATTGATTATAATCATTAATGCTAGTACCACTTGACAATTGAAAAATTTCCTGGTTTCGATTTCTCTTCAGTTCTTTTTTTTAATAAATGTTCTCACCGGGCAGTTAATCACGGTTTTTTTTAATCAAATATTTTGTCATATGATTTCATAATCTTCATTACATTCTCATACATATAATTTTGTGGATTTGCGATTCCGTTACTTTTTTCTTCTCCCAAATAAGATAGTAGGAGATTACTCGGTACACGAGAATCAGAGAGCCAAGAAATTGTCCTCGTATAAAACTTGTGTTGTTTTTTTAATATTTCCCTGATGGGAATTTTAGATCGAAATGCTCTAGGTGGAACGACAGATTTTTTCTTAGATTCGTTCAAACGCCCAAATTATACAATTCCGAATCGTGAAAAGTTTATTACTTTTATCGATAAATTTTTTTCAAAAATTGTCTTAATTCATTTCTTTTTCACGTTTGAAGTAGGAAAAAAAAAAAAACTCTGCCTCGAAGCTTTTAACCCCCTCTATTCACTACAACAAATACATTTTTTTGTTCTTCTGAGAGAAATGCTATTTCAATTAAGCTCACTATTAACAGTATACGTATTTGATGAATTCTAGTTTCTGTCACATGCACATGCGTACATCATGCATACGAAATTCTCACGTCATATCATATGTATTTCATTTCGTGATTGCCAAATTCAATTCAAATTCAGTATATATCCAAGAATATTAAGTTCACAAATATGACACAAGTTGACAGAGAATTTCCTTTGAAATTTAGAGATACAAATTTCGAATAGTGTAACATGCAATTGAAGATGATAATTGGAAGATTGGTGAATGATCTCTTTTCAATATGAATAAATTTCATATTAAATAGAGATTTTAATGTAAATAATTCACATATATTTTTATTACGAAAGAAAGGATATTCATGTGAATATACTCGACTCATTGAATATCCGAAAAACTATCATGAGAAACAAATAATGTTAACCAACAACAACAATAAGTGATAATGATTGTACTCAACTCCTACGTAGAATTCTCATGCAACAGATACTTGGAGAAAAAAAAAAAAAAATAAATAAATAAATAACGTTCGAGAATTCAGAAAATCGTGAACTCCACAAATCCACACTCCCTGGATTCCATTCAGTCGTCGATGATATTAATTCAGGAATTGTTTGTCTTGATATTCACGAATTTCATAATTTTCAGGTTTAATGGCACAAACCTATAGTAATTCAAATGAACCTCATCTATTATATCAGATACTTATCAGAGAAACAATGGTAAATGGAGCTCAAGTTGAAAAACAGAATGTTATTAATGATCTCGTATCTCATCATGAGATACGGATCATGAGTGTTCAATTATTTTTGTCTCAAAAATCGGCATTTCCATTTTTCCACTATGCTCGCATTCCATTTTTTCATATGTTTAATCAATAATGATTAAGACATCAAGTTCTATACCATGCATGCGACTGCTTTTCAGCATGTGTAAACACCACTGGGTAATATTAATATTGAATGTTTCCATTCATTTCCAGTATTTCATGCTCATGATAAACATCTCAGTCATGCAATTATAAGATGTTTTAAAGGCAAATATTTTCATCATTCGTGGCAAAATTTAGCGACTATGGTTATAATTTTGAAGTTATAAAGTCATTCAAAATAAGGCCGCAAGTTTTTCACAGAAAATCCAAAATGTTTTTATCGCCAAGGAAATAAATATTAATACCAATTTTGCGATTATGTCTATTTATTGAAATGAGAAACTTACTGCTTGACTCTGAAAGTTATCTCTATTTGTGGCAAACTTGTGGCCGATTTTGAGCTGCATGCACTAATGTTAAAAGTGAGCTACCGTAAGTACTATATGGAGTAGAAATATTGTAGGTAAAGCATTCGTGTCCACCATATCAATCTGAAATGTCCATTCTAACATTTTTCATACTTCTCTTGTACATTTCCCGATCGAATAATGAGGATGAAAATCAAATCATTTCGACATCATCAAATGCACCCATTTTCATTCATATCATTTCGAATAGAAATTGCAACCGTAAATATGTATTGAGTCTTGAAACAATGTGAATGGACATAACAACTAGTTTAAATATATATGAACATACATATTTCAAATAATGATAATAATAATAATAATAATAATAATAATAATAATAATAATAATATGAGGTAATTAAAGAACAAAATAAGCAACCAGCCAATACCACGTTTCAGTACGGAATTGTTTTACACCCATATCAATATCTTACGTTCATATTGATTTGGACATATAGCAGCCGACGTCTCCAATTCAAAAAGTACATAATATATCTCACAATTTCAAAAATGCAATTCACAATTAATTCTTTTCTTTTGTGTTATGAGACAGCAGCCCAAGGTTCCTTTCTCTCTTTTTCTCTCGCTCATCCACTTTCTCTATCCCTCTCACTCTCTCTTTCAATGATGAATGTCTGAAAAAAATTCAAGAGACAACACAGAGTGACAAATTAAATAATTTTTGCGCTTCCATCGATTGAAAAAAATTGAATTCCCGTGGCTACTAAGACTTTTTGAATCAGGAGTCGCCTGACTCATCACACTTGAATTTTTCTTCAATACCAAGTGCTCAGGATCGTACAAAATAATGGATACACACACATATATATTATATTATATATATGTATATATATATATATCTTTTTTTCCATTTTGATATTCAAACTCGATGTAGATCAATATATTATAAAAACTGTATGGTGATGCATATATAATGGAGAAATGAAGGTGAGGTTAGATACGTGGCTTGAGCAGCACAATCACGCTGTGCTGCATTGCTCCACCTATCGAGTTGAATCAAATCATCGTCTATGCAATCGTCTACTGCGGGCATATCGATAGCCGCTATTGCAGCAGTATCTTGGCCCTATATTCACAGTTTTTTCATTCTAATTTACTTTCCTTCTTTCGTTTCTCTTTTGATCTTGGAACATTCCCTTTTCCATCTCCGAATAACTAGCGACAGAGCTAGAGATTCCGCCACTATTGG
>JAPYZH010000577.1:0-35480 GCA_030523085.1 Meteorus colon | reverse complement strand
TGCAGTAGTACGTGATGTATATTTACCAAAAGGTTCATGGAAAGATGGAAACAATGGTCGTCTTTACAAAGGGCCAATGTGGATCCGCGATTATCCAGCTCCTCTAAACATCCTCCCATACTTCATTAGTTCATAAATTCCACTTTTTCTAATCGAATGTGAATAATTGAATAATTTAGTCTCCAATGTAGACCCAAAATATACGTATGTATCTATTCAACTATTAATTAGCATTGATCGTATTTCTGTATTCAATTTAACAATAATTGCATCGTCGATGGTGTAACTGCCGGTTCTTAATAACGAATCTCGTTCTTCGATAAGCTTTCGTAATCGCTCGTCTTGTTCATTAGAACTACACGAACGCTCGACTTTGCTATAATCTCCTCTCGGTAATGATGCAGAATTGTTACTCGGAGTGAACACTGATTCTTGTGGATCATTGAATACAAATGACGGTTTTGGTCTAATTACATCGATCTCTTTTTGAAGCTGTCCAAGAAGTATTTTATCATTCGTTAGCGCTGCCGAATCTGCATGAAGCAGCTGCTCCAAGCTGTAGAAATAGTCAACATAATTAAAATAACTAATTGTAAGATAATAACACCAATCTACTAGAATATTTCAATACGTACTCAATATTTTTCAGCTTTTGTTTACTCGATTCGATTTGTACTTCTATTGCTTGTCGATGCACCATTTTCATTTTGTGTATTTCCCTCACTGCTTTACCCCATTGTTCTTTGAAAAATATTTTACTTTTTTGGGCGCTATTTAGTTTGCTCTCGAGAACTTTAATTTCATGTTCTAAACTATCTATTTGATCCTGCGTCAGTGATCCTTTATAATGGGTTCCAAGATCCTCGCTTTGTTTCTTTACAAGTGCCTGCAATCGCGCGTTCTCATTTTTCCATGATTCAATTTGGGCTTCTAATTTCTTTTTTTGGTCTTCCAAATCCAAAGTTTTTGATGTGAAATCCTGCTGCATCTTTCGAGACGCATCCTCTAATTCCTGTAGCTTTCTATCATATGTCCACTTTAAATCCTCATTCGCTTTGATTAAACGTGCCTCTTTCTCCAAACTTTGTAATTTGCGCGCTCTCAAATCATCAGAAGCTTCATTCAAGCTATTAGCCAATAATTTACATTGCTCCATGCTGCAGTTGAGCTTTGATTCAAGCGCTTCTCTACGTATTTGCCACTCTTCGCTCAGTCGAGTCAAATGACGTTCTTCTTTACGCTTTAGCTCAAGTCGAAATAATTCTTGCTGACGTTCTTTCCAAGTTTCGAGTTCATCAACGATCTTGTACGCCAGACTATCGTCCAAGATTGGTGGTCCAAAATTTTCATCCATTCGCTTGTTCACTTGATGATATGGCCCATGATCCTCAAGAACCATTGTGACTTGTATGGATCCAATGTCTTGAAGACTCTCATTCACTAACGGTGTCTCGTATTGACACGCTAAATTCTTCTCATTAAACACGCTATCCACATTGAGTATCATCTGCCCTACACACGTTTTATTATCTTGATCGCCATTAAAAATACTAACTTTTGGTGGAAATGATAGAAGTAAATGGCGTATTCCTCCAACCGTTGATATAAAATGCAATTTACAACCAATATCGTGCAATTTTATTTGTTCACCATATAAAATAGGAATCTTTGGATGAAGTGTTGATATAATTTCTGCTTTCGGATGATGAAATCTGAATTCTATGTTCTTCATCGACATTTGTGATTTTAGTTTCATATAATCCAACTTAATATGGAGCCAATAACAGTGATACGATTCGGCACTATTAGAATGATCATGATCGCTACATGTGTGGATAAGACCGGGACGTTTTCCAAGCTGTTCCACAGATGAAGCACAACTCATTCCATTTGTGTTGCCACTTGTTACTAACATTGCACTTGAACACCTTTGACAATCACCACCAGGATGTCGATGGGTTTCAATATCGGAACCTTTCCGCATCTAAAGCCATCAGATATGAAATTAACCAGCAGAAACTTTCATGAATATTTATAACTGCGTATATGATTACTGACCATGTGCCTGGAATCTTTGCTGCACATAGATGGAGGACGATTGCATGAAGATGGTCGTTGATGAATTTCTGCAGTAGTATCAACTCGCAAACCATAATTTATTGTCTTCAATCCAGTGTATTGCAATTTTATTTGCACATCAAAATATGGTTCGTCTTCAGGACTAAACGTATCGTCGCTGTTACTCAAAGTTTTAAGTGGACAATGTTCGTTCAATGTTGCTACTCCACTGTCCGAGATTTTGATAAATTCTTCAAGATTGTTTGAAGAAATAAGAGATTTCAGATTTATTTCCGATTCACCTATCACATCATCCCCATATCTGAGAAGCACAAAACATTGGGATTTATTCTCCAAATAATTTTTCAAAACATCGTGGCAGCTTCTTATACGAATGGTGATTTTCTCGTCCAATGCTCGTACTTGAGGATGATATGTGAATGATTTAGATTGAACTTCATTCTCCAGAATATAATACCAAAATGAATATAATTTATGTGGATGAGGTTGATAAATTGATTTCTTTGTCAATTGATCAAGATTAGCAATCTTGCCAGTAATTATGCTCAACAAAAAAACTTCTCGGCACGTATTGATAGGGCCTAATTGTATCAAATGTTCATCATCAATCAGATAAGGAATATCTATGTCACCATTAAAAACTTTGTTCGTCACAGACATATCTCGTCTCTTCGAGGCAACACTAACACATTGATCCTGTTTCTCAATAATGAATGAAATGTACAATTCTGGTCTATAAGCCCTCACATCAGCGCGAAGACCTGACAATTTATGCCAGTTAACTTTGAAATTGCGATCATTCCCTCTACCGATTATCTGGGCTGTTCTCATACTCAATAATAAATACCCAATTTTATCCTTTGTCCCATTTTCTTTAAACTCAAAACATTCGATTTTCAACGGTTCTTGACCTGATCTCATCCTAAAAATACAATAGTTTGTAGTGTGAAAAACAAACTTAATCAACAATAAAATCAAATCTGATTTAACAATTCTCACTGTCTCAGGGCATTTTTACTAGCTTCCCATACCAAATCCGTTTCATATTGTGGATTCGGATCAGGATCAATCAAATTTGTTTCTAGAGACAATCCATTGAGTGTTGCAACAATAAATGTAGGATTTATTATTTTATCAAAGCCTTTACCTGTGAAATGAAATACAAAGCATAAGAGAAATTTGTCGTGGGGGCTATCGACCATTTCCCGCCATTTCGCAAATGAAGAATTAGGTTATGTTAACATATCATTTGAATATCTTACCTTCTTTCAGACCCAATACTACTTGAACATTCGGGCCTATCAATTGATCCATTATACTGTGTATTATAAAAAAATAAATAATCAAAAATATCAGATGCAATCACAAAAGAGAGTGGAGTGTATCAAATAGATGTACGCGCTGCCATGGAAACAATCAAAACACACTTTCACACACACACATACACATTTACACAATTTATCGGCACACCAATGCGACAGTTTACAAACAAAACTTAGCACATGAAGTTTACCATTCAATAGATACATTTATAAACATTTTCTAACCTCATTTCCTGTTTTGATAATCCAATTAATATATTTTCATCATTAACTCTCGTGTGAAATGAAAACAAAAGTATAATTAAAATTGATAAGTTTGAGTCAAATAAAATTTTCCGCCATATACTATTTTCGTCGCCATTTGCAAAAGTCAGATCACAATTCAAAAGCAGGAAATTCGCTGCAATTTATTAGATTTATTAGAAGAGATTTTCTAACCTCATACGCACTTTTGATAATCTAATTAACATAATTTCATTATTCACTCTCATATGAAATGAAAACAAGAATATAATTAAAGTTGATGAACTCAAACTCAATAAAGTCTCCCGCCATATACAATTTCCGTCGCCATTTGCAAAAGTCAGAACACAATTCCAAAGAGGAAATTCACTGCAATTTATTAGATTCACTAAAACAGATTCAATACAAGGTTAGATGTATTCCTAACCTAATTCTTGATTGTGACATCGTACTTTATGCTTAATCGAATATGAATTTCTGTAGAAAACAATGTCATCATCTTTATGAGAATTGAAAAAAAAATAGAGGTTTGAGGATTCAAATGAAAAATCTCTTAGCGCACAATTCTAAACGCCATCTACAGAGTAAAGTTTGAAGAAATATATCTACAGGTGGAGATGAAGCCACAATTCACATGAAACGATCGAGTTGTCGGCGAATTATTATTATGATTAGTTTGGCAGGCTTGCCAGCTCCGTAACAAAACTCACCGAATGTTGAGTCGGAGCGCGAGAGGCAGAACTTCAATGCCCATTCGCAAAACTGTATTTTATTCGTGTTGGCCAAGTGAATAGTGGTGTAGTAGCTCCGTGGAAGTGAGTGTAGATTTTTGGTAGTTCGGGTGGTGCCCCGAAAAACCACATAATAAAAGGGCCTGGCATTGGGTGTCCGTTGAGTAGTTCACACGGGGCAATAATCCCGTCCCGTCAATTATATATTGTCGGAGTTGGGCCCCGTGCTTATTACACACACCACCACCAACATCAACTTCGTTCTTCATTGTGGCGGAACGAAAAATATAACTCACAAGGGAGAACTACTTGTGTGTTGTATTACTGCCAACAACAGATTATATATATCAATATATAATAAATATTAAACTAATTGGATTTTCCACCAAACTTCAGGTCAATGAACGAGAATTGTTAGTGCGCGACGCTATTCTCAATCCTGGATAAAGTTGAATGTCGTGGTGTTCAACTAGTAACTCAGGTGACGACAAAAATTTTTTCATCCACCACTGTGAGGAACACAGCGCACACGGGTGTCGGTCGCAGCATCATCGCTCCCGCGATTTGTAACGCGCTCTCACGATGACCCATAATGGTGGTCTTCTCGGGGTGTTCTTTGAACAACGACGAGGCCACATTCGGGGATGTGTTGTTGCCCAGTAGTGACTGAGGTTCGTGCTCATTCCTTCATTGAGCTTCCCGGCCGGCCGGGTTTAATTACAGCTCCATTATAATCATTGTTATTATTCATAATATTATCATTGTATTTCATATTTACACATTTTTTTTATTATTTTCTCTCCTTTCATTAGGTATATCAATTTTCCATCAATATACACACCATTTCCTCGCTCACTTGCTGCTGTTCCTATGTGAGTTTTTGTTATGAGAAAACACACTGAGGATTCGAACCGCCCCATTCTCTTTCTCTCTTCTTCGAACACACAGTCATACTCTTATACTCACACTCTCTTTTTCTCCTGTTCAACGACACGCGACACACAACTACTTTATGTTAGCCATTATTAACAGTCTGAGTGCGTAAATATTGTGCGTGTGTGCACATATGTGTGTTTTTCCATCGTCGTCGGTGGTGGTGTCGTTGTGCGTGCAACTTCGACACCGGTATCATCATTTTGGTGTATGTGTGTGACAAGCCGCGAGAGGATTACGAATTAAAACACCCACTAGGATTTATACCCATCGTCATTCTTCCTCTGATAGAGATAAGGAAAATTTCAGCGAAAACGAGAGGAAATAAGAGCAAAAAGACAGCTCATTTTTATTCACATTTGGAATTGCAACTGCATTCTTCAATATAAATGAAAAGGTGAAATTTGGATTCAATAGTGAATTGTGAATTTTCATCAACACGGAAAGAAAAGTGATTGAAAAAAAACAAAGAAAAGAAAACAATAATAGATAGAAGAGAATAATGAGGATGAATCTCCGAAAAATATTACGCAGCTACTGCCAATATTGACAAGACCCAAATTTATTTGGGCAAAAATTGAACATTTTAGTGATTTATACAGGTCCCATTTGCGGACCAGGACTTAGAGGAAGGTGGTTAAGTGATTTAGTGATAGTAAAATGCAGAAAAGAGAGGCAAGAATTGATAAGGACCCTGCACGAGGTGGTGAAAGAGAAAGAGAGCAAGAGGCTACCAAAAGAATATCTCGTGGCAGTGGTAATGCAACAAGATCCAATATGCATACCTCCAGGCATAGTGTTACTTCCACATCGGGTGTGTTGATGGTTGGACCTAACTTCAGAGTTGGAAAGAAAATTGGCTGTGGCAACTTTGGTGAACTCAGACTCGGTGAGTAATAAAAAATAGAATGAAAAAATAAGAAAAAAAACAAAATTTTCACCCTGTCCTCTTTAGTTTTCATGTTTGAAATGTTGTTCATGTGCCAGCAACGGTTGAATGTTGAAATTAATAATACAAGACACAAAGTATAATGAATGAATCTTAGAGGCCTCTTGACTCTACATGTATATCTATATACACAGTTGCTAACACACGAGCTCATATACTACACTTGATTATCAATTAGATGCTGGACATTCATCCATGAATTTTAATGTTACTACTAATTTGCATGGAAAATTGCAAAATATATTTCTTCTATTTTATTCTCAATCTATTCAATCTCAATTATTACACAATCTACTGCGACAAATATTGAGAACTTGATTCGAAAACAAATATGTGTTACTTACAGAGATAACGAATGAAAACAAAAACACAAACTCCTAAAATTGATAGACATTATGAAGAAGTCAAATAAAATATGAATGATAATGATGCATATGCATCGAATGGAATAATCGTAAAGGTCATTTAGACCAAGTCTATCCATATGTGTTATCAGTAAAACTTATCAGCTTGCAACGCTTCGTCTTATCATCATGGATATAACCAAGCGTTCATGTATCTAAAAGACTTGACAATACTTGAAACAGTTGATGCGAGGCTGATGCAAACGGTGTTTATTTTTTTTTTCTTCATTGCGACAAAATGATTAATGAAACAATTCCTCAAGATATTTTAAATTTTATTATTAACAGACGACACAACATGACACACTCACATCAACATACATACAATTCAAAATACAGTCATTCATGTATACAACTCTGACTAAGACGAAAATATAACATCAACGACAAGACATAAATATTCAGTTGCACATTGCTCACCGAATATTATTAGTGATAAATGGATGGGAAAACGGTTTGTAAATATAAACTCGCGGTCGTCAAGGTAAATTTTATAATACACCAAAGTGATACAAAAAAAGAAAAGAAATGAATTTTATCAACAATAAATTGTTGCATTAAACCAAAACATCATTTGAGTGTATTTATGCTACCGCGGCTTTAGAGAAGAACCATGATAACGAATCAAGATACCCATAGGGCTTTTTCTGGTCTCGCTTGAGTGTATATGTATTCATGTATGTGTGTACATAAGTCGACTTCCTCGACTCGATGTCTTGCGGCCTCGCTTCGTGCGAAACGAGTCGAGACGGGCTTACTCGAGTTTCTTCGTCACTCCATTCTGATCCAACTATCCCATTTTCTCTTTTTCTCTCTGGCGTTACCGTGCACGGTAACTCACATCTTGCCGCCCTGTTGTATAGGTAAAAATGCGTATATATATATATATATACATCCCTGGCACATCACCTGGCCTCCTCAACAACTGCACATCACCTACCAACTATCTCTCTCTCTCTTTCGATGTCTTGACTCTCTGTGGACTCGTGACTTTTGCCATCGTCAGGTGCGAATGCCGTGCCAGAATAAACCCACCGCACATTGACAAGGAAAAAACCCAACATGAATAGGTTTATATAGGTATATTATATGTATATGTAGGAGACATGAGTGTATATAGTTGAATATAAAGTCGAATGAACAAGAGAGGAGGAGCTAGTTTAATCGCGCGGCAACGGCCTCGGGCGCGGACAATTTATATACACTGATGAGTGCAAGGTCCTAAGTGTTTGAAAATATTCGTCCGCTAAATGAAAAATGAGAATTTTATTTATTTTTGTTTCAGTTAAGGTAGTTACTTTCGCTTGAATTACAACAGAATGTGAATGTGAATTCTAAGTATTCATTTGATGATATACCAAATTATATTTGAGGGAATAATTTGAAAGTTGGGATATTGATGAATTTTGCGAAAGAAATTTAAATTGTGAATGTGTTAATATGGAGTATGAGTGGTTTATTTCGTTGAAATTGCTTCATGTCTTATGTGTGGGAGTTTTTTTATATCTTTTAATGGTACTCGTTGAATTACTAATTTTCTTCTTAACTTGAAGAATTTTAATGAATGAATTTGTAGTAGAGAAGTCGCATTTTCTGTAGGATTTTAGAAACATTAAAATCCTACAGAGTTTAATTATTTATTGATCGATGTGTATTATAGATTTGTCTTTAGTCGAAGTGTTCTGTGAGAAGATAGTTCTGCAGTTGAATTGTTTATAGAAGACTTCATGTAGAAAATATAATTATACTGGTGAATTTTTTAATAGTCAGTGATTTTGTGGAGAACTATAGTTGCAAAATCATTTCAGAATATTATTACGTTACATAATGAATCAGTGTTAGAATATAAAAGAAAGTGTCAGTCTGATGGAATTGTTCAAGAATTGAAAGGAAATCATTAGGTATTATCAATAATTCATTAGTTTTTGTTGATTTGATTATCATTGATGAATTTTTGTTGGCATTCAATCATTGAATGTGTATCATTGATAACTTATTTGGATTAATATTTAAAAAATGGCTATTCATAAATCTATAAAAATAAATTTTATGAATTAATTGATTTACAAAATCTTTTCGTCTTATAAAATTTAATAAGAAGTGTCTCATACATTCACAAATTGTATTTTCCCATGTCAGAACTGTCCTCGTTAATATCTTGTGAACAAAAAATTAAAGAAAAAAAAATTGTCTTTGACATTATTTTAGTTCACTCATTTCACAGACAATTCGTAGTTTATTTTTTGTGTGTTCGTGTGCTGGAACGGGATGTATATATCTACACTAAATTCCAAAGTTGTTGGACAGGTTGAAGCAGTATATAATAAGATGAGAGAAAGGGCGAACTTCCGGTCGAGGCCGTTGCGAATAAGATGACAAAGGGATGGCGGAGAGCACACCATACAAGCGTTGATGGTGGTAGTTGTGGAAGTGTAGTTGAAAAAAAAAAAGGAAAAAAGAAAAAGATTCTGTAAGGGACGATCGAATCGATCCATTGCCGTTCAGTGCCAACACTTATTTTTCATGCTCTCTTGCACTGCCGTTATTAGAAAATCAAACAGCCACGTGGCTTGTTTTAATTGGATCATCATCATCATCTTGATCACATAAGCTCATATAATAACATCAGAGTGTTTATAATCCATCTGAAGAACTTTTGAAATTTATTTGCCAAAGTTATGAATTAAATAGAGATAGAAAAAAAATTATATTTACATAATTCTTTATGTTGAAATTTGTGCTTTGATGATAATAATCAAAGTGGCTATTTCACTTCTTTGTATTAACAAACCAGCCTGAAGAATTTTTTTTCTTTTTTATACTCTTTCAATTTCTCTCATCGTTGTGGTTCGCCTCTATCGCATTTTGTTGCCGGC
The DNA here is from genome assembly GCA_030523085.1 of Meteorus colon. Lineage (NCBI taxonomy): Eukaryota > Metazoa > Arthropoda > Insecta > Hymenoptera > Braconidae > Meteorus > Meteorus colon. The sequence continues at coordinate 25,943 of JAPYZH010000577.1, read as the reverse complement.
ACAACGACGAACAAGTTGCTACCTGTCTGGTCGGATCGAGTGACTCAGAACATACTCGCGATGACTGCACACACAGAGTATAAGAGGTGAAATGAACTCTTCTGTATGTGTTTACCGATCGTTGTATGTATTGAATGTGTGTAGATGTGTGTAGCATATATGTAGCCCGGATCCGGTCGTGGCGCCTCCACTATAAAACTTATACTACACACATCGAAGTTTTAGAGCTCGTTTCCCGTCGTGTTGAAATATATATTTGATATTTTTAGAATCAAATTATTTGGCAGACACTTTTTGAGATTTATTAATTTGAAAAATATTATTTAACATATTTACACGTGGCTGATTGATTTTATTTTATAATCCTTTACACATTATATTTATTATTATAATGAAATTTAATCAGTGAAAATTTTTCTCCACTTAAACAGGAAGAACACAATGATTGCAATTTATGTATTGATATATTGATTTACTGCTTATTTTATTTTTCTTTTTATTTCCGGATATATTGAGATTACTTGCGTGGAAAATTCATCCAATTATTCACTTGGATGATTGAGAATAATTTATTCGGAATCTTTCTCGTTTTCTATCCCTTGCTACTCAGATGCAGCTAATAATCAATATCACAATATGATTTTGAGGGAGGTTTAATGACTTGTCTGGCTCTCTCTCTCTCTCCTCCACTCTATCTCTATCTCTCACCGTGGTCGAGTAAACGCGGTTAAATTGGATCGTAACCTCCTTAACTTCCCACTCGTGACGTTGATTATTATATGATTGCCGATTATGAATTTAAATTCTCATGCTTTTATACATTTTCTCATTTATTTTCCAAAATTTAAATTATATTTATATCAATCTCAATTTAATAGTTATATTCATTTGGAAAATAATTCTATCATAAGGTTTAATAATCAAGAGCTAATTTTATTCTTTTGTATAATTCACAACAATTTTGCATTTATTGGAAAAAACATTTCGCAATTAACTCTTCAACAATTATAATGAGAGAAATTGGAAAAGAAAAAAGGATACTTTTTAATAATTTAACAATTGCAAATATAAAATTCTACCATCAATTTCATAGTTTATCTTACTCACATTCAATTCATAATTAAAAAGAATGAATATAAATATTTCACAATCTAAAAACCTACAATTCAAAAATGAAAGTAACACACTTTAGTGAAAGGTAGCAATTCTGAATTCGAAGAATATCGCAAATAATTCAAAACTCAACATCCAAATACTCTTTACAATTAAATCACCAGACAAATAATTGTCAAAATATTTTTAGACACATCAGTACATTTATCAATCATAAATGATAAAGTATTCCTTCCCCCTAATTCAATAATATCCCTCCTACACATCAATTTTAATACTGTAATGCGTGATCCACTCAATTCCAATTCTTCTATATCAAAATAACAATTGAGAATTCGAAATAGTAAATAGAAAGAAAAAAATTCCATTTTATATATTGTTATATTTCACCACTGATTCAATGAAAGATGAAATAAAACCTTTTCATTTTATTTTCAACACTCAAAACAATTTATTTACTAAATATATAACGTATATATTTGCACACAAATGTTAGTGTATACAGCCGCGAACTACACTCAACATAACAAACTCATTCTTGTATACATAAATGTGTGTGTTGTAGATATATACTCTACATTCATTGTTATATATATATATTTTCTGACGGTTGAACTGAGTGAGCGGTGCCTGCAAGTACTTGCCCGATACCCCGTACCCTGACCTACATTCACCCCGTGGCGCTGCTGCTACCCGACAATAAGACTGTGTCCACCTTCACGCCTTGGATAGGTATATCATTCGAGATACAGTCAATGGTTATTTTTACTTCTTTCTGCCATTGCAATCTCTTCAAAATATTCACTATTCACATAATGAAAAACAATTCATTTTTATTTATATCATTTAATTTATTATCTTATTTATTTTCTTTAAATTTTTATTTTCTATTTTGTTGCACACACATTTCCTCTTTATTTCTTTAGATATTTCAATATAGTTTTACATTTAAAATCAAGTAATGTTATTTAATGGTGATACGTATACATTGTTGCTTGGCATTTGATGTCGATAGTGAAGATTTAAGAGTAGAAATTGTAGCTGTGCGTCAAGATGAAAGAACGGAGGGTGAAATAGGGTGTTCTTTCAAGAAGAAAGCGATATAGTAAAGGAATATGAAGAGAGAGAGAGAGAGAGAGAGAGTGAGGGGATAGAGGTAGGAATGAATAAAACGACGAAGAGTAAGTAGAAGAACGTCATGACGATGGGGAGTAGGCCAGTTGGTGGTGTTTGTCCATCGATCGATATCAGCTTCACCGAAAAAGTGATGTATTTTTTTTTTTTCGCTTCTTTGTCTTCGTTTCGTTTTCATTGTGATGGCGAAAAGTTTTTTTGTTGGATGACACGAGAAAAGATAAAGAAAAATTACTTTATCAATGTTTTAACAGTCATCTCTTTGTGTTTTTTTTTATTCTTAATTCTGATGAGAGAAGGTGTAAAATTATAACAACAGCTAGGGATTTGTTTATTATATGAGAATTTTTTTATTTGTTTAATGAAAGAGGAAGTTTGAAAAAAGAATGATATTTATAATTATGTTAAATTGGAATGGAAAAAATGTCTTAAGCTATGTTTCACCTAATTATTGAGGATTGAAGTATGAAAGAGCTTTTAGTATTGTGATGAAGCCCAGCAATAGTTTGCATTCTCTTGTTTCACGATGCGTAATGTGACGTGCGTTCCTGCCTTTCAAGAAGCCCTGTGAAATAATGAAGAATGGAAAAGAAATGATTATATGAAAAATAGAGAGAAGATAAAGTGGGTTTTTTTTTTCATTCTTTCTTCATTCCTTGTGGTTTGGACGAAATCAAACTGAAATATTTCTCATACATTTTGTTTGGATTCTGATGTTTACGGAGTTTTATTGTTCAAGATTTAGGGTGATGTCTTTACTAAGAAAAATATTGAAATGGAATTCGAATATATTGCAAAGTTTTTCAGATGAATATTGTGATATTTTTAGTATATTTTTATTGCAGTATCTCTAAAGAAATATTGCATGTATTGGAAACAAATAAGTTTGATTCGAGACAAATTTTATATTTATATTTGGAATGAGGCTCTTCTTTCTTCACTCCTACTTCGAATTTAATTTATTTTTATACTTCGTGTAATTCAGGCAATGTACATGATTTGAAATAGAAAGATTTTTTTTTTTTTTTAACAGATAGATACAAAACATTATTTATTTTTATTAGAAATTGTCGAGTGAATTGAATTAACAATGAACAAACTGAAACTCTGCTACAGATTTTATTTACCGTTTTTTTTCAGTCGCATTTGATTCTTTTTCTATTTTTCTCCTTTTTTTTTCATTATTCTGACAACGACGGAATGAACGTCACAAACCCATCACTGATTTTTAACAAAAATTTAAATTTCTGTATTCATTAATTTATATTCATCAAAATATTTCAAATATAAATTTGATTATGTAAGTCGAGTAAAATCCAGAATTAGTTTGTGAATTTTAATCAATACTGAATATTAATTCGGTATCATTTCTCACGTGCCATAAAAATCATGAATTTTTTTATCAAATTAAATTCGTGTGATTTGATTTAAATTCCTCTTTTCATTTTCCTTCATATCCCTCAGTACATTATGAATAAATTTTTTTAACAAGATTTTCCTCTGAACATCATGATGGAGTGTATAAAATTCAACATTCAGGCGTGATGTGTGGTCATCACTAGTTTCAATTCTCAGATTAGATGAGAATTTGTGTCTGCGGTCGGAAGTCATTTGGAATAGTTTCTGATGGCTTCTCCCTCGTTACTTCTTCACCTATTCACACATGTATACATATATCCATCTCACTCATTCTCATTTGAGTCCCTTGCAAATGCCCTCGCACACAACCAACGTCTGTGACCTCTTTCCACGCGATGCTACTCTCGCAATTCCCGTCGTGACACGGGCGTGACGACGCCATGACAACTATATATATATATATACATCTATATATTCATATAAATCCAACTGTTTATCAGACCCATACGTCTTTATCATAATCATGCGTGAAGAAATGGTACATAGCGATTGTCAATGATGTCAAATAAAAAAGAATACAAAAATGTCTGTTCTACATTTCAATAGAAATATTAACTCAAATCACTTTTCCATTCCATTTTTTCATGTATATTTAAAATACATAAATAAATTTGTGAATTTTTATATAAGTAGGTAAACGTGATGCAGTTAACATGCTCTCATCCGTTGTAACAAAATTTTATTTTTTATTTTTTCTAATTACATTACACTTAGAAACATGTGACCGTGAAACCTTTGGACTACGCAAGGTCGTGAAGTAGTAAGTTTAGAACGGCTTCTGTGTGTGTCCGTTTTGTTGTATAGCACATGTCATATACACACCACAACGTGTACATTGTTAATGCTTACACTAAAAACATCACGTTTCTTCATATGCTTTATTGCATATACATATATGCATAACATAATCCATGTTTATATCCATAACTCATTTGTCAGTTACGGTGGAGGTGCCACTGCTTCTGATGCGGATTAATGCTCCCACCCTCTTTCGTACTCTACCTTTCATATACACCTGGAATATTTACGCGGGAAAATGAGAAATGCACTTGGTAACAACGAAATGTCGTTGACATTTGCTGGCATGTAACTACACAGGGTGGAAAAAAAAAAGGGAGCTTTTTAATTATGCGACTGTGTTATTTTTTTTTTTCATCTTTTGCTTTTTTTTTCGTTATTATTATTTTTTTTTTTGTTCAAGAAATTCCCCTAGGAACGAATTAGTTGGCGCATATGAGATATTTTCAGTCTGGCCTAGTTCAACATGAGACTGCATACGAACGGTCGATGGAAAAAGCCTCGCGACCTGTAGACTAGACCATGTGTGATTAAATTATTATGTACACACTGGGTCCTCTTCATATGGATAATTCTTGTAATAATATTCACACAATGACCCTATAATGATTCATGGTCATATCATTCATATCATATTTTTATATTTTAAATATATGACTATAAATGTGTTTATATTTCCGTGCGAGTTTCAAGCACATCGTCATCGAATTTTATTCTACTGGCATAATGCAATGTAGAGATAAAATATTATACACAAGACATTTACCAGTGGCAAGAGACTTGAAAGCAAACCTCATATGTTGTTCTTTTTTTTTCTTCTTCTTTTTCTCTGTTTATTTTTTATCTTTTTCTTATACGTATTCTTTCTGTTCTTCATACAGCACAGACAGCGATTTCGTTGTCTTTGCTATGTGTGCTGCGTTGAGAATATTCTTTGATGCAAAAGACTCGTTGGGGGCCTCATGTACAAGAGCGTGAATGTAATTGATAATGAAGTGTTTATAAAACTAATTTTTTTTCTCTGTGATGTTCTTGTATGTACGTATGTATTTATTATATTAATTTGATTGCTAACTGTCATTTGTTTCTTTTTTTTATGTTACAGGGAAGAACCTCTATAATAATGAGCACGTAGCAATTAAAATGGTGAGTTATCATATATATATATATATCAATTTCATCAATGAATTAGTTAACCTTGTCTGCAAAAATTAATTTAGAGGAAACACGTGTGACCTGAAATCATCGAGTAAAAAATGAACACGTTTATGGGATATTGCTCGTTCAAGAGAATAATTTATGAACTTTATACATTGCTCAAGAACCCCCTTTGACAAATTGATTAATTTTCAATTAAAATATTGCAATAATAATAAGACTTGTTAATTGTTGATTAATATTTTTCAGGAACCGATGAAATCTAAGGCACCGCAGCTCCATTTAGAATATAGGTTTTACAAATTATTAGGTACACATGGTGAGTAATCATTTTTTTGTTTATTTTCCTATTTGAATAATGAAATATTCTAATGAATGATGTTTGAAAATTCATTGGTACAGTCCATAACACGCATATAGAAGGTGTACCGGAGGTGTATTATTTTGGACCATGTGGAAAGTTCAATGCATTAGTGATGGAACTTCTTGGTCCAAGTCTCGAAGACCTGTTTGACTTGTGCGGGAGGAGATTTACACTTAAAACCGTTCTCAACATAGCAACACAACTGGTGAGTTGATTCTACAATAATATATCTCGTAACGTGGACGGCTGGGTGTCATTGGCCTGTCTTTCTTTTCCTTATGCACTCATAAATCGTCAACATATCAAACCACATATCATTTCAGTACGTGGATGTGTATTTATGTTTTTCCAACTAGCTCCATAGGATAGAATACGTTCACGGGCGACATCTGATTTATCGTGATGTCAAACCGGAAAATTTCCTTATTGGACGTAGTACCACTAATAAAGAAAAAATAATTCATATCATCGATTTTGGACTGGCCAAAGAATACATAGATTTGGATACTAACAAGCACATACCTTACCGGGAACACAAGAGTCTTACTGGCACAGCGCGTTATATGAGTATCAACACTCATCTTGGTAAAGGTATGTATATTATCAATTACATTTGTCTAATAAATTTTATCAGAGAAGATTGCATTGATTTTTATAATTTTATTTTTTATGTCATTATTTAGAGCAAAGTAGACGAGACGATTTGGAAGCACTCGGCCACATGTTTATGTACTTTTTGCGGGGCAGTTTGCCTTGGCAAGGGCTCAAAGCCGAGACACTCAAGGAACGATACCAAAAGATTGGCGACACAAAGCGCGCAACACCTATTGAAGTGTTGTGCGACGGTCATCCAGAAGAAATGGCCACTTATTTACGTTATGTCAGACGATTGGATTTCTTTGAAACACCAGATTATGAATACTTGAGAAAATTATTCCGTGATTTGTACGAACGAAGAGGATTTTCGAATGATGGAGAATTTGACTGGACGGGGAAGACGATGGTGGGTGTTAGATGAATCTCTTTTACTTTTCTTCGATCTTTTTCTTCAGCACTACTAAAACTATATGTTGTAATTAATTTGGGAAATGCATGTGAAAATTATTCTATCCTCTTTTTTGATTTACACGAAAAATACAATTCCAGATAATGAAACAAATTTAACAAATCGTCCGTTAATTTTGTGTTTATTTCTGTGTGTGTTTGCATTTTTGTTTTTCTTTCTTGGCATGTGTTTGGCCACATTTAATTTCTTATATTTTGCATGCTGCATTCAAATACTATTCTCTAGCCTCCCAACTTTGAACAGCTTCGGACATTAAGGATGGCTGCACCATCTCATATCGGGAAAACTAAATCTGATAAGGTTGGTCGCACAGCGAGTGGTGTCCAATGCCTACGCACAAAATTTCTATTTCAATAATGTAAAATCTCTGCATCACTTGACATTGCTTTACCATTCAACTAATATCTAAGATGCTAACATCTATGATAATATTATTCATATGCTTAGTAGATAACCCTCAACCTCTAAATTTTCCGTTCTCATATTCTGGCCATATGTATGTAAATAGAAATCAACGAAGAATGAAGCACGCATCTCGCAAATGTACTTGCATGTTTCTCCAGATATATATTTATTATCTTCTTCATTAGACAACTGTAGATTGTTCAAACATTTTTGTGCTTCATAGTAATTTAACTGTTGAGTGGGAATTCTCTCGTAATTCATCACACTTCAGCATGATTTCGGAAGTCAAGTATGTTATAAAGTGATACTATCACCTAAAAACGAAACAAAAGAAATAATAATCAAATAATGATGAAGTTTAATTACCCTAAGACAATCATAATGACTAAAATCATTATTATTTCAGTCAACTCCAGTGGGATCAATGCAAACGGGACATGAAGTAATCGTATCACCCAATCGAGATCGACATCCTACTACTTACAAGGTAACAACAACAAAAATAATATCTTATTCAATTGTGATTTTTTTTTTCAAGCATGGACATGTATAGTTAAACTTTTCTGTTATTCATGTAACCGCATGTCCTACCTGCCGTTCACATAAAATGAAATTGAATGAACGCCGTAATTCTAATAACGATCGTGATAGAAACGACGTAAAAGAATAATCGGCATTGACATTAAACAAAACAAAACAATGCTATTTTTCAATTCTTCAATGGTATTTATAATTCATTCATATTTTCTTAACACCGCGTGGGCAATCACAATCAATAGGATTATGATGATGATTATGATGAGGAAGATATATTCATGATGAATGAAGTTCATGTGGAGTTACACGGCCGATATGTAAGCCGCTCTATTTATAGAGCAAACAAACAAATCAAATTTTCGTGTAGACGCTAGACTCTCATATGATATAATATGTACACATAAATACTATGCACTGGAGTTCCTTAATGAATTTATAATTGCTGTGTAGAAGGTAGTTAATTTCTTACAATCAGTATTGTGGCTTATTAATATCAGTATATCAAGAACTGATTATAAAAAAAAGGGATTATACATTTTACAGGACGTGACATGAACAGTAAATGAATTTGAAAGGATAAATTTTACATGAATTCTTGAAACGTAAAAATAAATGAGACAATAATGTGAGGATCATCTCGCGTTTTCCTTTTAACTCGATTCAGAGACAAAACTAACAAGACTCATTTCCAACAAATGTCCCGCTTGTTCCTTCAGGATGTGGCAGGTGGCGGGGTGGGAGGAGGGGGCGGTAAAGGGGTGGGAACCACATGGCCTGATACAGTGAAGCAATCGGGGGCCGGTGGTACATTGACGCCTGCCGACAGACATGGTTCAGTACAGGTGAGTGAACCCGCATTGTCCTACTCCTTAAAACTATTCCTTAATTTTTTTTTGTTTTGTTTTCTTTCATCAATTAAATTCCATTCACCGATTTCTATATACAATCCTTCAATTAATTCTCTACGATTTCATTTATACGGTTCGTATGATATTTCAATGCCATGTTCATTGAATGAATCGATTTGTTTTTTATTCCATTGATATTTAATCGTTTACGTGAATAAATTAAAATGACAGTGTAGACGTTTTGTATAGGAAATAATATTAAAAATTCGTATTTTAGTCACGGCATCATCGGATTATGGTCAGTTCATGTATTTTAACAGCAATATTATTTAAATTTTTTATTTTGTGTACTTTTTATTTGACGGTTGATATTGCATGGTATATATTTCTTTTTTTTTCACTCATCATTAATCTCTTAATTGTCTTTTGGGTAATTTTTACTAACTGCCATATCTGCTGTTGTAAGTTTGTTACACTCCTATATTGAAACATAAAAATTCTAAATGTCTTTTGGAATAATTCCAACGCCCGATCTCCAGTTCAATGTACCCATATTACTTTTTTTCTTCTATTGTAAATTTATATGTACTTTGAATACAATAAATGTCTGGATATAATGTCAGATATAATTTTGTATTATTTATTTGATATTTATATGTAACGTAAAAAAATAGTTGGAACTATCTTTGATTTGTTAAAGTATTCTCTATTGGATTTATATTTTATATTTCTATTGGAATTAAAATCTTTTTCATCTTTTATATTTATGTATTACCAATTTATTATTACTTTTATATTATAACAGATAATTATTTGTTTAATTTAGGTTGTATCATCGACAAATGGTGAATTGGCAAATGATGATCCAACAGCTGGACACTCAAATACACCAATTACAGCACCACAAGAAGTTGAGATGATCGACGAAACCAAGTTAGTATCAATTTTATTAATTTGTATGGTATTAAATTTTTGTGTAAAGATAATTGCATGAATGCCTTTATCACGTTTTAATTTCATTCTTGCTTCTTTCTATCGCACACACATACACTAAATTATACACTCTCATAAATCTTTCTAGCATTGGAATTATACCCAAGATAAGAAAAAAATGTACTCGATGCGGAAAAGATCGTACGTCATCGCCAAAAAAATCAAGTGTTCCAAATATCCTAAACAAATCCTTAGAACCTAAGGCTGATACACTATCACATGATAAATCTGTTTTAAATGTGTCAGAACATGAAAAACAATGATACAGCTCATTTACTCTTGTTATTAATATTTACACACTCTTATTTAACTATTAATTTTGTTTTATTTTCATTTGGATAGATTTGTACTGTATAGAAATGATAATCAATATTCTATGTAAGTTTTACCAAGCAACAAGAGATTAAAACCAATGAAGTTTTCTAATTTAAATGAATTTGCAATGAAAATATGCACTGCTTCTAACTGTTATACTAAATATCAAGATTATAATTTTTCCCGCTTCATCTTTTTCATTTCTTTTTTTTTTCCCACTTCCTAATTTCCTATCCAAAATTTATTTTCAGGCAACACCTATTTACAATATTGTTCTTGCTTTGGGTATATATTTTCTCTGATACTTCTTGAAAAACAACGGTATGCACGATAATTACTTGTCTCATGTTTCATTTATCAATGAATTTTCTCTTGCATGACTTGCTGATGTCTATCTATTACAAACTTGACAAAATGATAAAATACGATTCTAAGTCCCATTAGTGTTTGCTTTATTTCCAGATGCTGTTGCTTTTTTAAACGGAAGAAGAAAAAAAGTGGACGACAAAAATGACTGTCCGTTACTGTTGGGCTCGGGGGACCGGTACAGTGTGGGGGTGTTAGTGCTGGTTCAAATGTTGGACGTACAACAAGCGGCGGTGGCGGTAGTGGCGGTGGCATCAGGCATGGAAAACGTTGTGGTGATACATCAACTAATAATGACGAGACTGAGGATCCTGAACGTGAAGCGGTGAAATTGCTACGCGACATAAGCCGTTCAGCCTCCCGTGATTCCGTACTCCAAACAATTGTGACTACTGCACCAACGCCTACCCCATTACCATTGTCAAATTGAACAAACAAAAAAAATCAACCCAACCACCACCACCACCATCATCACCACAGCCATTAATAATTACCACTTTTTGCTGTTATCATTAATAGTATCATTATTGATTATCATCATTATATTATGTTTATTCTTAATATTATTATGTCATTATCAATCATGCGTTGGTGTCGGTGTCGCTCACAATTCTAAATTGACATTGTAGTGATGATTGTCGCGTGGAGAACGGAATTGAATACTTATCTTTTCTGAATACCTACGCGTTTTCTTTTCTTTTTGCAGACGAAAGAAAAAAAGAGAAAAATAAAAAAAATTATTATCATGTGTTCGACATTGAAAAAAAGCAGCTTTATATCTTAGAGAAGAGCTAACAGCAAGTTTGCACCACGTGATTTATATATATGTCCAAAGAAATTGCACTAAACAGAATGCGATGGAAAAAACAAAAGGAAGTCAAATTATCTGTATAATGCAACGAGTTGAGCATGAAGAAAAAAAAGTGGAAAACCTGCGACAGATATTTTAATGTACTTATAGTCGCTATTCGAATCATTGAGAAATTATATTTCCTTTTCTTTGGTTCTCTGTTTATATATATAAATGCCTGATACAAGAGAGAGACTCGCGTAGAGATGATTCCAAACTTCATATATATAAAAATTGTGAAGTTATTATAATATGTAAATGTCAACAAATATAATTGGACAACTCTCTCTGAAGAGCTCTCATTCTTGCTGTTGCGTCTTGCTATCTTGAGATGCCAATTATCGTTCATTGGAATTTTGTTTTCCTTTTATGAACACTATTACCTTGTATAGTTATCAAACAATCACACGTATTTAATCAAGAAAAAAACGAGAATGAAAATCCGTGCTGAAAGTTAGAGTTCAAGAGTGATAATGGAAACACAGAGAAAGACACAAGCGATTTGCGTATAAAGTGTGGTGTGTGCAGGCTTGTATGCATGTGTGTATGTATGTCTGGATGTATGTGTGGATGGCAAGATGAGTGTACCGGTCATGAAAGTAAATGTCATACGAGCATTCATGAAGCAGATCGATCATAAAAATACATATGGTATCGAATCCATTTTCTGTTCGTGAAAAGAAATGAATAAATAAATAAATAAATAAATAAATAAAAATCGTCCAGCGTATGATCTCGAAGTGTGTGTGATGGGTTATAATACACATGTTTTCAGTTTCGTTTTCACAAACGACAAATGACTAATGTACAGCTCTGGCGATAGAACAAAAAAGCGGTACATGAAAAATAATAATAGTAAAAGAAGAATAAAACAGACAAGAAATTAAATGAAATCGTGGGAATGGAAAAAAAAATCAATAATCGTGAGGTTGCATTGATAGATAGAATTATTGAATTGTCATTTTTTTTAATGTGTACTCAGCTGCCGTGTTGAAAAGAAAATTGCAATTAATTTTAATCAACACAGTTTTCTTTCTTAGATAAGCCGTCATCGTATTAATTCATGTCTTCTTTTTCTGTTGCAAGTATGAATTTTTTTTTTTTAATTTTACCCACGACTGACTGCTGGTTAAGTACGGTTGTGAAAAAATCTTTTTTGAGTCTGGTGTGTTTCTCTTCATTTGTATTCGTTTTTTAGCGCTTCATATTTACAATATATGTAATATGCCTTAAAGGCCGTGGTATTATTGTATTTACGGTTGGAAGAACAGATAAGAAACAAAAAAGAAAGAAAATGTGTCGAACTATGGAAAACAAAAAGCCAAGAAGTTATTTGTATATTGATCAATCAATGAATTGGTGGTATTTTTAATATCACTGAATGTAACTGCATATATCTTTTTTTTTCTCTCATAACTCAAATCCATAATATGTTTAACGATATAAGCAATAGGCTTTCTGTTCCGTCATTTCAATCCATTTGATGGGAATCAACGGTAAAACTACTTATCGAAAAGAAAACAAAAATTAAAATACTATACGATATCTCATCGTTACAAAAAAAAGGAATAACAAAAGAAAATAGAAATGGAAAGAGTAACTGAATTGAACAATTTTGTTGATGAGTTACTAATTGATTAATGAATCCGCGTAAATGCCTTGTTGTTGAATGCGCTATCATTTTTCTACATTATTGAAGTGACCAATGGTCTTTGGGGAAAAAACATAAAAATTAATCGACAAATCGATTTTGTAAAAAATGAAAAAAAAAAAAAAAACAAGAAATGAAAAAGATAAACTAACATATTGAATTTTGAAACAATTGAGCTTATTTCAAACATGGCCCAATCGTACCGGATATTTCTACACAACTTTTTTTTTAAACTTAAAATACCATTTCTGACGATGTTATATACATACATGCAAGTCTCCAATACAGGATTTATAGTTATTTGAGCTTCATAATAATAAAAAAGAATATCCGAGTCAATTTTACAAATATAAATAATGATGATCAGAGAGAAAATCTACAGATGGAAAACACTCAACTGCAATGAATAACAATTGTGATTTATAGAAAAAATGTGAACAATGTACGTACATTTGGTTAGTGAACGTTTAATTGTAAATAATAATAAGAAAATGAAAAAGCTAATTTCTATTTGGCACAGTGGAAAAAAAAAATATAAAAGCTGATTCCGAGAAACAAAAGAATAAAAATATATAAATCCGAAAAAAAGAAATAAATGAAAATGATGTGTAATAATTATTCGGATGAACAAAAATATGAAGCGATTGTAATTAATTTGGCAATTGAGAAGCTGATTGATTGATCACACTTTGACCACCTACGATATATCCATCAATTGAATTAATTTACGTCGTGAAAAAGATAGATGCGTGAAAACCATTCGATGAGAATACAAAAAGGTCATTCGTCACAAATATGATGTTCCTCTTGATTGAACAATGTAATAAGAAAATATAAATAATGATCACTCATGACACAACCTGAAGGGGAATTAAACTGTCGGAATAATTCGAGCCAATCTCTTATATCACAACCGACTAACAACCATTTCCACCCAGGCAATGAAACATGAAGTAACAACTAAACAAACTCATATATCGCCAGAATAGGAAAAAAAATCCCTTTTATAACATTGATTTTCATTTTTGAAATGTTAATATAATGACGGCCAAATAACTGCGAGTGCTGATTGAATGCCGTTTGCGATAAACATAAATGAGATATTTCCGCGAGAGTATTAGTGGTTTGTTCGGATTTTAGATAATGCAAAAGAAAATAGAATCAATACGTTGGCTGATTCGTAAAGAAAAAAATATATGTATATTAGTAAACAACAAAATATGGTTGTACAAGTAAAAACAAAAGTAATGTCCCAAATTTTTGGTGTATAAACCCTTTCTGATTGTCTTTTAATTCGCGTTCGGCTCTATTCAGGTACGCGGCGTCACCTCTAATTTTATACTCAGAATAATTACCTGTACTGCCCGCATATTTAGTAATAGACTGTTAAACAAAGAAAGAAAAAAACAAAACAGAAAAAGATCGTGCACTGAAAGTACACTTCGTCCTCTCTTCCTAGCCGATCTCTTAATCCTTATATAAAAGAAAAAACAGATTGCACTGTAAGGAATTCACAGACATACACACACTGAGCATTAATTTTTAAAACAATTTTCGAATCAATTAATTTTAATGTTAATCATTTTATGTACATAAAGTGTTCGTGTTTTATTTTCTTGTCATTAATATTGTCGCGAAATCAACGGTTGCGAATGTGACTATATACATTTATTTATGGAAAAAAAAGGACAGTGATTGAAAAAAAAAAGGATTAAATAATATTTGAGTGAGATATGAGTGGTCAGCAATTTGTGTGAGTAAAAAACAAATAATGTGAGACTGCTTTCAACGCCGGACCATCAAATAATGAAACAATTTGTTAGTTCATATATTTTACATTCTAGTGTAATTATGTGATTCACGTGAATTTTGAATGCGTTTATTATATTTCGACCATTGAAAAGTGCGTGCATCTATATGCATATATCTAATTGATCTGTTGCGCTTAAGTTTATAATATTCAAACACTGTAAGCTGTGATTCATTTTCAATTTTAATTTGTATTTGTGTTAGTTTATGCTCTAATTAGAATGTCATTTATCGTATATGTAACAATTTTTTTTTATTTTATTTTTCCCAGTTTGCGATCAGAACAAAAAAAACGACGACGACAATTTTGTCATCGACAAAATTGACAATACTGCGCGAAAAAAGAAACAAAAATGCTTAAATTGTAAATAATGAAACATAATATGTCACGTGCTTATCGAGTAAAAGAAAAGAAAAAATCGTTATGAATTTTGCCTTCTATACAACTTGCTACATCTTTTTTTTCTTTTTTTATTCTCACTTCATCATCCTTATTAATTGGTGTTTTATTGTAAAGGAAGAAGGATAAGGAAAACGACTGATGAGAAGGATAGTACCGAGTGATAACAACGATTTATATTATTTACATTATATACATACATAATTTCATGTCGAGAAATCAATCTTACATATTTTTGTCGGATCTTAAATCAATTCTTTCAATAAGGCCTCTGCCAATGTTTGAAAAGTCCTCAATCATCACTGATACATTGAGAATTAATTTCCCATCACTGTTCAATTTCCTACAGTTAATATTTGCAACTTTAAAATCCTTAGCAACCAGTGAGTCAGGTTTTAAGAGAACACCAATTACAGAACCACCATATGTATCATGGAAGAAGAGCGCAAATTCACTATATCCATTCCTCAGTTCTTCCAAATAACGTTGAACAGGATCGAATTCAATGACAGGAATTCTTTGTTCAGTATGAGGCTTGTACGGATGCCAAGTACATTTCGGAACACTTTCATCCAAGTCAAAATATTGATATCGCCGCGGATTGAATTCGGATTTTAAATGTATCAAACAGTCGTAAGCAGACATAGGCGGTTTGAACATTGGTTTCCAAAATAATATTGAGTCTTTCAATAATTCAGTCTCTATTAATTTCAATACTTCTTTTGCAAGGAAGCTTACCCGTTTCAGTATTACATTAGATGGAGATTTTTTCGTCCAAATTGTATTTTCAAGATCATACGGTGTCGATATAAATAATACAGGTAAATTATTTCGATTAGTTTCAAAAAAGTTCTCAACAGCCACAATCTGTTCCCTCGACATCTCATTATTGAAATTGACGACGATGGGTTCAGTGCTCCATCGTTCGCGGGCGAAATACTCCAAGAACCTGATAAAACCGACTTGCGGCATTTGTGCCGGTTTATATGGATCCGGTGATAAATACATTGCTGCTACGAGCAACTCGATGACAATTTCTGGCACATGGGAATAATCAATGAGCTGGGCAGACAGCCAACGTTTCGCCAAGCAACATGTGGGACCGAACGATGGCTGTTGAGAATGGAGTCCGTGCAATGAACTGGTTAATTTTGGCAAATGGAATAATTTCTTTTCTAATTCAATTGACTCCTCAGTGTCACGGTATTTTATAACACCGTCCTCAATTTGTTGTTTTGCGAAAGCAATTTCTTTTTGGTGTGCGACCGTTAGTCTGAATACCAAACCATCTTTGAAAACATCTAGATAATTTGCATTGGCTTTTGCTTTTAATTTAAATTGTTTTCTCAGGCATTCAGCGATTTGAATATGAAAAGCTGCTTTAGTTTTGCGAACAGCTTCAAGCTCGTCCGGCCATTTTCCACTTGCTGATAATTGTAGAGTAACTTGTATCGCCTGTGCGTACTTCGGTGTTTCCTCTAATGAATCTTCGTTCAATAATAAACAAAATTTTCCTTGTTTTGTATTTTTTCCATCAGCTTTATAAATTGTAGCTAGCGGTGGAAAGACATTAGTATATCTAAATACTGAACTACTCCCTTGGACTCCAGTAATTGACAATGGCACATCTGCCAAAGATGTCAATTCTTTTTCCAATTCATTAAAAACTTGGAGAACTTTTAGTGTTGCTTCTTCACCAGTGCCGTACGGAAATTTCGTGATGGAGACTTTTTTTAAATTCAAATATTCGTCAATTTGATCGCCGACGTAAAGGTACTGTTCTTTCGAGAGATTGAATTTACCTTTGAGAAGATACATCATTATTTTCTTGCATATCATTCGCTTTTCAGACAATGTTTTGCCAGTTCCCCAAACTACCGCTTCACAAATGGAGCCATCTTGGAAGCGCCGTAACTCGGATTTTTGTTGCCAAAAATTACGGAATTCTATCGCTTCAGGAAGATTGGCAGCTGGTCCTTTATCAATGATATTATAACAGTAATCTGGATTCAGTTGAAATCCAATGAAGATTCGTCCAAAATTAAAAGAATATTTTTCTGTTACATCCCACTCTTTCGATTCTTCTGGTTGGATGTAAATCTGTGACAACCTTTGACCCAAACCTTTTTGGAAAATATCGATAAAGTTCTTGATGATATGAGTACGTTTGCAGACTCCCAAATCTAATTTTTTCTCTTTAGGCACGTCTTTGTCCGCAAGTTTTTCCAAAGCCTCTGTGTCATGTAGACAAATGAAGTGATCGAAAGTCGAAAACAATGGCAAACGTCGCATGAATAACACTTGAAAACTATCAATGCTCGAATTATCAAGACATTTCACTGCGCATTCTGCCTCACTGCAAAGCCACAAATAGTTATTGACTGGTAGGTTGGCTACTAAATTGTGGTGGCCAGTTGTGTCAATGAATACACAATCGTAATATTTGTGATATTCCGCGATGCGCGATTTGCTTTCAGGATCGTAACACATCGTTATTCCCGCTTCGTTCCACTTGCTTAATGCCAAATGATTCCATACATTTCGTACTATTTGATAACTGCTCATGTATGTATTGAGCTTCTTTTCGTATAAAAGATACAAAACAAACATTGTTAAAATATGTCCAGAAAAAACATTGAAAGTTCTTTCAGGTTGTCGTTGTCGTAACCATATTTTCAATAAAATAATTCCATCCCTCAAGTTTGGATATTCTGCTATCATTTTAATATTCCGAGAATTTACCTCAGCAATAGTTAAATCTCGAAGAACATTTGCATTATATAATGGTGTTGGTGTCAATTTATCGATACTCTCTGCATCATCATTGAAATACCAATCAGGTCTGACACTATTTTTCTCTGGTGAAAATCTATTCATTTTAAAACTACCAGTCTCGGCTGCTAAATGGACATTCACAATTACTCGTTTGTTCAATGAACCACTCGGAATTATTTTCAATGTGGGCATCCAGCTTTCACCAATAAATGTTTTTGTCTCTGCTACGTCATTAGTCAAACAAGCAGCGATGTAGGATAGATATATCGCACGTTTACGGAAATATCTATAATTCTGATAATCATGTTTGTGGAATAATTTCGATGGCATTTCAATCATCACATCGATAATAATATTCGGGCCAACTGTTGTGTTGAGAGAATAGGATCCAATAGTCTCAATTTTTGTAGGCTTCAAGAATCTGTAATTTCCTTTTTCGTTTTTTGGAACGTTTAATTCTGGAATAATTATTCCCAGATCTTCCACAGGTTCTAGGTTGCATAGCTGCAATAAAAATCATCAATAATTATTATAAATGAGACGATCATTCGCTGCAGTGGCATCGATGAACTTTTAAACTTCACTTTAATCAAGGTTCAACTTCATTTCAATTAGTTTATAAAGCATTGAAACAAAAGAGCAAGGACCATTCAATAATAAATATTTGATACCTGTTCTTCAGCTGTTTCTGTTATCGATTCTACTTCTTGCTTGAACGCTGTAAACCATGTGCTAAATTGTTTCCTATATTTTTCTTTCAACTTAACCTCACTCAAAATCTCATCAATTTGAAGCCTAAATAAATTCGAATGATATAAATTTTCAGTTTCCTTCAATTGATTCAACTCTTCAACTGTCGGTTGTTTATATAAATCATTTTCTTTTCTTGATTTCTTTTTCGTTAATTCCACTTCACCATCATCATGAATAACTCTTTTTTGTTTTCTACCTTCCTTTTTAGGTTGCATTTTGAAACTCACTCGCGACCACGTGCTTCGTGATAGCAACGAATACAGACGTTCACAGAAGCCCAGATCGAGATGGCGACCTATTACGGAAGTCGGAAGTCAGTGTAGCCAAAGAGTATAGTAGAGAGTGGAAGCCGCCAGAAGGCAGCAATGTAATTTTCCGTATATGAGTTTCTGCGCCCTCAGGTGTCTCAGATCTATAACTATTGTCAGATTTAGCGCGAATTTCGAATCTCAGATCGAGGGTGTATAATCCAATGAGAGGAGAAATCAACATGGATAGCCAAATATTTTCCATTTTACATAGATCTCGTTCAATTGTACTCTATGCAGGCATCACACAAATAATATACATCGTATTTAAAGTGTAGGCTGGGAAAACTTGATTAAAATAACACGTAATGAAATTATAGTAATTAATGAAAATATATTTAAATTTTGTTGCCGATGATTGCACATATGTATTACATAAATAAAAAATTTGATATTTCGATGCGATACATGTTATAATTATTACTTTGGCTCTATTAGTTGTGGTTTACAAAATTTGGTCATTTTCTTATCATTATTATCGCATTTATTCGACGGATTCTGTAATTTTTGTCTCATAAACCTCACCTCCCAATGACAACGAATTTTTATGAAAAGATTTATAAAGATGTCTGTGACTTCCGGAGTACAAAGTTCTAACGTATTCTTAGAAGATTCGAGTAATATGGGGCACAGCACTCTCGACAAATTTTTGCAATGCACGACTTGTTTTATTGTCGATTGATATCGTTGCTCCCAGCCATAAATAGTATCAAATGTTGGTCGGTTCACGCGTTTAAGACCGTTGGTATTTGCATATTCTTTCATAATTGTTGTTGCGTACTCATTTATTTATATAATGCCACATTGTTTATGGTGATTCAACTGCATCTATACAACGTTTGTTTATCCTTCTAGAATGTACTCATGTACTTAATATGATGGGAACTGTCTTGGTACATTATAATTGATAATCTCTTAAACATACAATCATTTAAGAGAACCGTAGAAAATTTTGGGTCTATTCATAAATTTTCCGTCGAATATTTAATCCATATATACCTTTTGATATTAACGCTGTTTGTTCCAACTAAAATTGGTTTATCACGAAACAGAGGGCCATCAGCTCCGTACGGCTACTGTTGTATTTGTTTAGGTCTTTAGTTTTTTTTATATTATTGCGGGAAATCCCCGATGATGTGAGGTAGCCATTTATGATTGTGCCTACTCATCAACTAATTGTTAGTATATGTCTTGTTGAATTGCAATAGCGTCTATAAACTAGATTCATTTGTGCCGTCATAAATCTAATACGAGTAGCGTTTGTCAATTTTAAGGAGATCCCCGTTGACCAATAAACGTGAAAACTCGAACGGTACGATCCTCTTACCAATCACTTGCAAATCAGTCCAAGACAGTTCTCCACCTTCACTTACTCCGCCTATTTACGTTAGTCTTTTAATAGTCGAATACACCACGAAACAGGGAGTCAAGGAATCACTCTGAAAGTACAGACACCGATCTTAAAGATACTTTTTATCTTGAGACTACGCATACCAAAACTAATACCGATCTCAAATATCCATTGTATTTGAGACTACTTGTATACCATAAATAGTATATCTAATACATTCTATATCGTGAACAAAAAGTTCAACATTGATGTGAATAGTAATTGTTCTTATTAATAAAAAACACATAATCCAAAAAATCAAAGAGGATTCGGAAGAATTCTAATACCTTCCATGAAAACACTTAATTCATAGTAAAATATCAATTAAGAATAATTCAAACAAAAATTTGAATTAAAAACAATTGTAAACAATTTATATTCCTCATAGCTGTCGTCAGTGGAAAGAATAATAGTGGAACAAGCCTCACAATTATAGATTTTAGAAAATTTTGAATATAAATACCCGGCCACATAAAATACTGCATTTGTCTCAGTAAAACTATGTGCTTCCGATTCGATTACTTCATAATCAGTATCATTAGAAAAGATTGACAACTGTGGTTGCAGAGCTGGTGACAATGGTGTAGGCACAGTCATGAGTTTTTGGAAATTGCTTAATTTAGCAAAAACATAATTTTCATCAATTTCCCAGTTGGTTATTTTAGACACCTTCGTTAAATTTGTGATAAAAATTTGTCGAATACCATTTTCAAACTGCCTGGGTGAAGGGTATGCATTACAGCCATGCTGTTGTCTAATGATCGCGAATAAATTTTCGAGTGGATCTTGATTCAAGCGTCGTGTTCAAAGTATTCTGATATTGTAATTTTGACACTGCTAATCGTGAGAATCCAACCGTTGATGCATGGAGGTCGTGTACCGATTAAAAATTTGCAGTTTTCTAAATTCGTCGCCATGGAAGTGAAAAATCGTTTATGACATGAGTCTTCTCGCATTGCGAAGTCAAAGAATCAAATAACTTATCAATGTCCAGCAGGAATTTAGATGTCCTGTCATCTTTACCATTGAATCTATCTGGGAACATTGTTCGATATACTGAATAATCTGTATACATAGACTCTGAAAATATTTGTGCCGCCAGAGAAACCGTCATTTTAGAAAAGTTGGATAAATGTATATGTTTTTCCTCAATCTTTGAGATCAAATTCAGTGGAGTCTCACGACTCAAATTGTATATTTTCACTATTTCCTTCCAATGAACTGTGCCTCCACGATAAAATAACGGTCTCTTGCTCAAATTATTCCTGAGAGACTTCAAGAGATGTGGGAAGTCGAAAATAACGTATATTCTATGTGGGATTCTGGATATTTCGAAGTATTGTTCTGAGCCCGTATTTTTAGGATGATCAACCATGACCTTTGATAATATTCCCTGATTTTTCGGACCTTGATCAAATATCACGGATTTTACTATCAAACCAATGCCGTTGATTTTTTCGATAGTTTCCATCATTAACGCATACATTTTCATTGATTAGCCTTTTTTTCCAAGAAACCAATACCAAACATTTTGCTTCATTTTTATATCGATCCATGTGATCATGGCTACTAAAGCTGACGTTGATGCAATCGGCTCTCGTGTTTTACCATCGTCTATAATCCTGTTCACCAAATCTTTATGGGAATCATAATGGACTTCTGGTACTAAGTTGATTTCGTCGAGTAGAAGCGAAACAATCTTATTTGCGATCGGGGCATTACGGAACGTATTCTGGAGACGATACAAAATTGTTTCATTGAAACCCACCGATACAGGACATCGTTGTTGGTATTCTCGAAGTGTACGCTCTGATGGTAGACTCATAATTTTTCGCAAAAATCTATAATTTTTAGCTGAATGATAAAAAAGTGATAATGCAATATCTTTCAATTCATCAATATATCTCCTTCGACATCGGGGAACATGAGATAAACGCAATTCGTTGGTGAATAACGCATGCGCTTCTTTTGTTAAATACTCAGCAGACTATTCAATCATCGCATCGATCTTTATTCGAGTGTTCTTTACTTTTAACGGTCTATCGTAACTGAGTCTATGAATTTTACTTCTCAATGCAGCAATTGGACGTTTTTGAGCCTTCGACAGTGCAAATTTAGGAGTTAACAAATTATGCCAGCACCCGAACGTTTTCTACAGGTGATTGAGTAATGTGAATTTTATTTTGAGGCATTATTTTTTGCGAACCAAATATTCGTTTAGGCGTGGCTGATGTGAATGCTTCAGATAGTAATCGCGAGGCAGATTTTGTTGGAGTATCAACTATTGCACATGGCGATCTCTCACTTACTCGTAATGTTTCTGTGAATTCGCCGGAAGTAGAACAAATCGATCGAGGCGATTGACTGAGATAATTGTCATCAGCAGCTGGTACGTGCACTAAATTATAAATAAGAGCAAAAATGTATACATTTTATGCAAGAAATATGTATACATTCGATTTCGAAGCTGACGTTTGAATATTTGGAACATTTAAACGTTCACTACTCGAGTAACAGTTTGAACATTATCTAACAGGGATTTATTCGTCACCAAATTATCGAGTTAACCTACTGTGGCATGGTAATGGAAAGAGAATACTGGAGTACAAATGGAGCATTGTAATCAGATTTCATATTCGATGAGGGGATTAATTCTGAGCATAATACATTATCAGAAATGAAAATATTATTTTCACAGATCCCAACATTGCGCCCATTTCTTCATCATAACAGAAATACAAATTACTTTTAGAATAACTCGAAAACGTTCAGGAATCGTTTGAAATCAATACCGAAGTAGAAAATATATATCATTTCATTGTTGTAGATTGAATTCTCGATTGAACAGAGCCCCATATACGTTGGTAAAATTTGGTAGAATTTTGTATGTGAATCGCTGCATTTTTTTTTGTACTGAGTATCATCGAGTGTGCAATTGACACTCAAAATTCGGGAACACAAGTTGAGAAAGGAAGATCGTCAGTTTCAGAAGCGAAATTCTTATCGTTCAATTGATGTAGGAATGTCGTCATTTACGAGGGGTGATTCAAAATACTTGATGTGAAGTATAATTCGGAACACCGTCTAAAAAATCATTGTGCGACGGCGCAAGCTCGCTTGCCGCCTGAGCGTCGGGTCAATTCAAAGAATTCAAAACCTCACATCAACTCTAGTGACAATTTCGATTTTACCATGATGAAACGATTCAATTATTGCGACAAATATAAACAATCGATTTGTGGAAGAGAATTGTTAACCGCTGACGAAATGAATGAAATTCCCATGACGTGATCAAATGCGAGCGAACATTCTAATGATATATCATCTAGTAATAGTGATATTGGTCAATTGATTCCTCCGAAAAGTGAAAATATAAATTTTCAGTTGAAAAATATTGTCTTAGCACGCGATTTGGCGGATAAAGTCGGAATATTTAGATGATATTACCTCTGTTCTTTCGTTATAGCGCCTGTTTCATTCATTCATGAGTGATTCGGGATTAACGCCAGTTTTTTGGAGGATGATGAAATTTCAGACGCAAATGTTGATAAGCTGAACAAGTATTTGTGAATATATTGATGTCTAATTCAAGCAGTATTCGTGTCAATTTTGAGATAAATCCAATGGCATCAAATATAATTGATTAATTATTAAGATTGAATAACTTCGGTTATCATGTTGCAAATAGTTTTCCGTGGTTACTTTGTTATGAAAGATCATTCCGGAATGATACCAGAATGTATAGGGAAATGCGACGCTTTCGATCTCCAGTGTTTTGCTACTCGTTTGTGTTAGAAAATGATGAGGAATTGAGTAGCAAGATCAGGTTTTGCTGAAAATGATTCATATATGTAACCATTGGATATATAAACTTTTTCAAATTTAAATGAATCGCAATTCTTTTCTGCGCACGAGAATGCAGTGACGATGAATACGCTGCGCAGATGAAGTGGTGGGGGATGAATGGAGAGGGGATTTTTGGATTCGGTTTCAATCAGCCAAGAACTTTTCGGTGAGTTCAGTGTTCATCAGGAATTGGAGAAGTAATCATGTCTTCTGATGAATCCAGCAGTGCACTTGGAAATGGGTTTCAACGCTGTGGTGACGTCACGACGGTGCCGTTAAAAAAACGCTGGAGCGCCTATTCTTTCGGAATGGTGGATCGCACTGGAGATTCGGCAGCGAATCTTCAGGACGACCGAAAACCATTGAAAAAAAGAATGCGTTGCCGACCGGAGCTGCCGATTCCTCCGTGGGTTGGAAGCCCAGTGAGTGTCATAGAGCGTCGTTTCTGTTCCGAGTACGAAGAGTACCCAGAACAGAAGCGACGCAAAATTGACCAGTCACGGAAGAAGTTATTCTGATGGCAATAACTTACCCCAAATCGGTCCTTCTCAGGGCCACCAATTTTTCTTTGCATAAAAATCTCACTCAAATGTATAACAATTCCCCTCAAATATCACTGGATGCGATGCCATACATGTTTGCATTTCAATGGAATATGACTTACATTCGATGTAAAAAATTTTGTCGTTTACTCATCAACCCGATTTCTCCCAATGTTGATACAATTTGCGGTGATGGAAGTCATGAATACGAGCGTATATTTCTTCGACATACTTAAATTCTTCGATAACCGCTATCATAAAGGGTTGGACTGCAAACTGCATTCTATGAATCAATTTTTGCTTCTGAACAAGTGCTTTTTCGGTACCGACGGCATTTTACACATAGCATGTTTGGGGAAAAAAACAAAAATTATCGAGCATAACTTTTAGGATTCTATCACTGCGAACTTATACTTGCATATTGATGATATATTTTTGCCGACTTTCGGCAATTGAGGATTTTCAAAAAGTCTTCATTGTTTTCGTTTTGTTTACGTCGATTTTATTTGATTTTGATGACACAATATTATTGGCCTTGAGGCTCGATAGCAAATACGATTGGATAGATAAATGAATATCTACAAGAGCATACAGAAAAATCCTAAACAAAAGAAATTATTCTGATGTAGCAATGACTTATATGAAAATCGACCCTTTTCAGAGTCACCAATTTTTCAATACGTAACAATGATTCAGTCGTAACTTTACTATTCGATAAAATAATTAGGCAGTGAGGAGTAGAATCGGGCATCAATGAAAATAATGCTTATATCCGGTCATTGACTGCATAATACAATTTCAATATTTTTTCATTTTTGGCAGTTTGCATGCGGTATATGAAAGTCGATGAGTTCAAGATGTGGCGAAACCAAATTTAGATGCCCGAGAAAAGGATTGAAGCTTATTCTCCACTCATCCATTTTGAAGTTTTTCTTAGCCCTGATCAAAAAAATGAATTCAAAATAATTGAAAAATATTTGTATTCACTCCAATTCCTAAGGTAGAATGGAAAAGAATAGAAACTGCTATCATTTCAATTCTTTATAATTTCTCAAAGAGTATTGAAGAGAATTAGAAAGAATTTAAACCTCCATCATCTTTAT
>JAPYZH010000576.1:0-38831 GCA_030523085.1 Meteorus colon | reverse complement strand
ACGTGACAACAAAGAGAAGAGGCAAGGGAAGAAAAAAAAAAGAGAGAAAAAAAAAAGGAGAAAAAAAAAAAAAAAAAAAAAAAAAATGATGAGGCGCAAAAGAGAAAAGTAAGTACCTACGTGAAGAAGAAGGAAATAGATTAAAACATGGCATTGCGCGTGGTGTGTTTGGCGGCGGTGGAGAACCAAATGCATATGTGACTACTGTGACTATACATCTGTATATTCAAATATATATATATGTATGTATTTTTTGTACATTTTTTTATTTCGATTTTTTACCATTTTGTTGACGAGGAAGACACAAAAGAGATGCCGACGTCGCGACTATTTGTACTTAGATGACAAGTGAAATGCGCTTGGTCTTTGACGCGCGAGGGCGTGCTACTACTAGTCCCGTGTGCGACGTTTTTTTTTTCTGAGCCAAAAAAAAACGACACACGATCATTTTTTTGGTTCTTTAATTCGTGCAAATGGTTATGGACGGGAAATGAGAAAAGATATATTTCTGCTTTAACAATCAACGAAGCGCCATGCTGGACTGTTGGATCATTTCCTTTTATCTTCGAAATGCCGTTAATTTTTATCAATTGATAGAGCAAAATGTCGACTCGTTGGGTCTTCATATTTATTTCTGTTTAGAGAGAAGCATTTGAATCGACTCAGTCCATAGTTGAAGTCCAATATCAGAAGCGTCTAAAGTATTTCACAGTATTGAAAATGGATTCATTTCGAATCATTCTGTATATATATGCTCCTCTCTTCTCATGAATTTTGTGATACTTCATAATTTCTCTACAACAGGACAAACAAAATTCATAATGTTCTGTATATGTGAGGCTTCCACTAAATTTTACACTTTAATTAACAATTTTTCAAAGAGGTCGAGGTGATGAATTGTTGGATTTCAAAATTGTAATCGAAATGAATAATAAAGAAACATTGAATTATTGTTTAATTATTACGGACGACTTCTAGAACAACTTGAGACATAGAACTGATCAGAACAGGCCAACTTTAGCGTTGAATCAAGAATATGAGCGGTGGGAGCAGTATAGAGAGCGAGCCAATCATAAACCTCTACTATAAACTATTCAACTTGCGAACTAATTTACGCTGTAGGGTGACTCTGGTACGTAATTTTCATCAAATTTCAATTCTCAATCAAACGTTGGAAAACAGAAGAAAAATTGTTGTATGTTCAAAATGCAAATAAATAACTCACACCAATGATTGAATCAATGTTATGTCGCTTCAAACAGGTTTGTGATGAGGTAAGAATTCAAGAAACATAATGACCAGATTTAATCTCATTCACCATCGTTACAGTCATTTCCGTCACAACTCAACCAATCCGAATCATTTTATATCAATACTGTACAATTATTACGGCAACGGTTTCTGTTATCATTATCAATAGATTGAGATGTAAAATATTATAAGTGTTTGAAAGTTATTACAAATTAAAACACTTGGGCTTGTAGTGTATACCTGATTAAATGATAATGAATATGATTGGATTAAGTTTTTTTTTTCTGCACAAAGTGAGATTTAATGACTGGTATGAGAATGATTCAGTCCATCAAAATATGAATTAATTCAGCTCATCATATTTCAATGGAATAATAATTAATTAACAATCAACGAGGCGTATTGACATTAGTAAAAAAAATTTTGAAACAGTGTTTTTTTTTTCATATATGTAACAGATATTTATTTGTATAGATATTGTTTAGTGACGAGTGTACAGTGATATATTTTATTGTTAATGGTAATGGGAAATTACAAGAGAGGCGCATCGAGGCGAAGCGACGCGCGATATCGCAGTTGCAAGGGTCGCCGCTACTACAAGAACCCCATTTTAACAGTATAAATGATAACCTGACACTGATAACCCACAACTACTTATAATACTTTATTCATAATATGTAGATGTACTATTGCATATATATTACACAATTTCTTTCTGATTTATTCACACTATATAATCGCACTCTATTGCGATTCGTCTCATTTAATTTTATGAACATATTTAAATTTATATATATAAATATATTTGTATGAAATTTAAAGAAGAAAATTGTGTGGAGGAATTGAAAGTAAGATGAATTAGAAATTTTATATCATATTCTTATGCGAATCATTCAATCAATTTCGTATATAATTTTCTTTGTTGTTATACGAAACAGTTGATATTCATATTTGTGGTTGTTTATTTTTTTGTTTTTTCTTATAACGAGCGAAGAGATAGATAATAAATATGACGGTACAATATATAAGGAGATCATATGGCGAATTAGAAGAATAATTCGTAATGAGTATTGTACACAATAGACTAAATGAAACGCCACTTACCTGAATGTCGATTTTATTGTGACTGACATCAAAAGAAACGAATTTACAAATCTGATTTGAACAAAATTGAATTCTGAAGACTTAAATGATGAATTGTAATCTCTAAAAAAAAGTAATTTACGTTATTAATATAATTATTATAAATATTTTGTTTTACGTAATTCATTCTGTTTTGTATCTTATTTATTTATTCGTTCATTAATAATTGCAATGTTTACTTTGTTATTTGTGAGAGATGGGCGAAGAAATAATGTAGAGCGATTTAATTAAAGATTCTATGAACGGCGCCTCCGCGTTATTAGTGTGCTCTTGTGAAAGAGAGAAAGAGATCGAAAGTATGAAGTGAAGTCTCTCTTGTATGTATCCTTACGCGAGCACTCGTTTACGTTTGATTTTTTATTGCTGCATAAATTCATTTGCATGTGCGCGCGTTACACGATCATACAGAGTTAAGATAGCCACTTGAATGAATTAATTCATTCGTATGTGCATATACATTAATAAATAACGATAATATGAAGTTGAAAAAAAATATTTATTATAAGGAAATTGCAATATATAATTATGTTTTTCAATCATCCAGATTCCAATCATATTTTTATTTTTATTTAATTTTAGATGCAGAAAAATTATATTGCTTCGAGAAAATGAAAATTAATGGTGTGTTTCTTTTCATTCTGATAACTGAGTTGCATAAATATAATTCGGAATGAGATTTAAACTCTCATTTTCACTTTTTTTTTCACTGTTATGAAATTAATTGTCACACACAATCAGTCAAACACATGGATAATGTGAGAGCACTAACGTCATCTCATAGAGAAACTAAGAGTGGAATAACTTTACCGACGAAGATACCATACATAATCAATCTGCATTATCGATCACGATCATCATTTGGTATTATGGTAACCATTTTATTCCGGATGTTGGCCCTCGCCCTTCACAATACCTCACTACTTACCATGCAAGTAATATGTTTGTAAAACCTCCATAATTATCATGCGAGAACAGTGATTACCTAACCTCACAAAATTTTTACTGCCTCTTGTGGCGAGTATAAGTACTCTAAAAAAGTGAAATCCATTGATAAACAAATGACTGTCACAAACATACACGCCATGGTTGTGTATATATACACATCAAAATGTCACACATGCATGGAACTGGTGACCAGTGTGATGAAGTGTATGACCGAAAATGGTCAACTACAAATTCGCACTTGGTTGTGACATAGATAAAAAGTTCAAATGAATTTGATCGGATAAAATGCACAAAAAAAAAGCGAAAATTGAATTGAAATTTCAAGTTAACGTATAGAAAAGATAATATATAGCATTGCTATGGCGGTATCAATCCAAGAAATATGTGAAAATACGAAATTGGCTCGTGATATGGCATTAACTGGAAATTATGAAACGTCTGGTGTTTATTATCAGGGTGTTGTTCAACAAATACACAGATTATTAGCAACAATTGTTGATACTACTAGAAAAGCAAAATGGCAGTTGGTGCAACATCAAATTGTTGAGGAATTTGATAAGGTTAAAGCTGCATCTCATACATTACAATTATTCAAAGTTGATATAAGAACTGAACGACTATTAGGAGGTTAGATTTACCATTTATTTTATGGGAATAGTATGATGTCTTGCCAATCAAAATTTCACGTAAACGTAGAGTTGTCCCTTCTTACTTTGGCCATTGGTCAAAATCGTTTTGTTTCGTGGCTATTGAGATAGTTGCAGTGGAATTCTAAAGTTTTATACTTTATCGTTGATGAACACATGAGAAAATGGTCTCAGTTTACTGCAGTTGTTTACATTTCAATGATCGTGTATTTGAAACTTCATAAAGTCTTATAAACGCTTTTACTATAACTGAGACATATGACAATTGATCAAATGGCATTTTGCACAATCCAACTGTCTTGTCCAGTAAATTCTAGTGCCAATAATGTGAATCAATTCCTGAATGACTGTAATTTCATTTTAATTGTTCGGATTAATTTTCGTAATCCATTAGGGATTGACAAAAGTTATATCGAGTCTTTATTTCACAAAATTAAGTAGTAACATAGTATCATGAAGTTGAATTCATTGCCGTTGCTTGGTACATTCACCGGAATGCTAATCAATGAGCGGATCAGTTTTTCATGGGTTTGATATGGATTCAACTATTTCATACGACAAAAATTAATTGCTGGCACAGATGCTGTTCGAAATTAATTTCCATATTTTTGATATGCAATTTGGAAAACACTGCAACTATCATGGAATTTATCACACTTCTGCAGTCTTCATGAAATTAAATGCGAATGAACAGATCTATGTTATGATTTTGTTCAATTATCTTCAGTTTTAGAGTGTGTAAATATTGAAATTTATTGAAAAATTTACGGACATATATATATTTTATGACTGCCATCGTCTCGAATTATCATAAAATGACAAACGTGGGGAGAAATTTCGCTTTTGATATTGAGAGGATTTTAGCAATCCACTTTGAAATCAATAACGATAAATAGAAATCGATTCAAAAATCGTTTCGTGAGGGTTTATTGGTATCTCATCAGATGGCAAAGTTGAATCACTATGTTAATTTGTGTAATCAATATTATTTCATTGGAGGATCTCCTTGTTTACAATATGAAGAACCAACAAGAGATCCAGCTCTCTGGTTAGCCGGTAATAACATTGGATCTTCATGGAACGTGCAAACAAATCGTGATCCTGATGTGTGGCCACCATTAACACCCAGTGAACAAAAGTTTGTATTGTTGCGACATCGTTCGTTAAATTACATGATATGAAATCTTAATTTGTCTTACATAAAATTAATAATTCACAAAAGAACAATGTCCATCACATCATGAAGATAATCATTAGCAGCACTGGCATGCAAAAATATAAGAGCGCTAAAATCGAATTTTTTCATGACAGAACTCCAAAAACATTAAATGGAAATCGCAAACCACAAAATCGCGTCGCACCGAGAAAAACTGGTGGCAGCACGTCAACAGCTGGAAAAAGAACGGACACGAGATCAAACAATGTTAATAAAAAGGATGACAAGAAAAATTTCAAGCGTGATGAAAAAGATAAAGTTGAAAGTGAGCGGACGGATGTGGAAATTGAAGAAAAAAAATTTGAATCGTCTGGAAACGATCGTGACCTTGTTGATTTATTAGGTGAGGATATAAATAATAATAATATACAGGAGATAAAACCACATTCTGAAGTGCTTGGTACTATTGAGTAACCTTTATACCGATTATTGCATTTGGTTGCTGTTGATTGAAATTAAAATCAAGTCCAATAGGCATCTGTAACCATTCTCACTTATCCATCGATTTTGTCTTGTTTATTTATTAATTCTTGTCATGTGTAACAATTCCAGAGCGCGATATTGT
This sequence comes from Meteorus colon, assembly GCA_030523085.1. Classification (NCBI taxonomy): domain Eukaryota; kingdom Metazoa; phylum Arthropoda; class Insecta; order Hymenoptera; family Braconidae; genus Meteorus; species Meteorus colon. Next base: position 33,064 of record JAPYZH010000576.1, on the reverse strand, counting down.
TCAAAAAAATCCGAATATTCATTGGGAAGATATTGCTGATTTGTATGAAGCGAAACGATTGCTGGAGGAAGCTGTTGTATTACCAATGTGGATGCCGGACTTCTTCAGAGTAAGGAATCAATTGTTGAACCGGGGAATTATCAATTGGATCCGATTTATACATTCAATGCATGGTATAATATATTATTCTATTTTGTCTCATTAAGGGTATACGAAGACCATGGAAGGGTGTGTTGATGGTCGGACCACCTGGCACAGGAAAGACGATGTTGGCGAAAGCAGTTGCGACTGAATGTGGTACGACTTTTTTCAACGTCTCTTCATCAACATTGACTTCAAAATATCGCGGCGAGAGTGAAAAATTAGTCCGGATCCTATTTGAAATGGTAATTCAATGGTGTTACATTTTTTTGTTTCTTCCATATTATTCTTTGAAAGATAAACTTCGAACGTGGGGATAATTAAAATTCTACGATGGATGTTTCAAATTATTCATAAGTTTTTATTATTCATTCAGGCTCGATTCTACGCGCCGAGTACAATTTTCATTGACGAAATTGACTCTTTATGTTCAAGACGTGGTTCAGAATCTGAACATGAGGCTTCCAGAAGAGTCAAGTCTGAATTGCTCGTCCAAATGGATGGAATTAGCTCTAATAAGTAATTAAACGAGTCTGAAAGAATTAAGTTCATAAACTTGCTGAATCTAATTTTCTCTACTATTGAATTAAATGATTAATCCATTTGCCTTCCATTTCGTCCAGCGATGATCCCAGTAAAGTTGTTATGGTATTGGCAGCAACCAATTTTCCATGGGATATTGACGAAGCTCTTCGACGTCGATTGGAGAAACGGATTTACATACCACTGCCTAACCGTAAGAACAAAACACCACAGTTTCACTCCACTACTTATCAGTGTGTCGCGCAATAAAGCGCGATCCGTTATGCACGTTTGAAATGAGCTTTTTTTTTACAGATGAAGGACGTGAAGCTTTACTGAAAATTAATCTACGAGACGTCAAAGTTGATCCTTCAGTTGATTTATCGGATGTGGCGAGGAAACTCGCAGGATATTCCGGTGCGGATATCACAAACGTCTGCCGGTAAATTTGTTCATGACTCATACTAACAACATCGAATGTCTATAATAATTCAATTATGGTTCACGCAAATGTAATAATATTTCTTTTGTTTCTCCAGCGATGCATCAATGATGTCCATGAGGAAGAAAATTGCCGGTTTGAAGCCAGATCAGATTCGTCAATTGCCAAAAGAAGAATTGGACTTACCAGTCTCTGCAGCTGATTTTTACGAAGCGATTGAACGTTGCAATAAAAGCGTTTCACAAGAAGATCTCGAGAAATATGACAAGTGGATGAATGAATTTGGTTCATCTTGATGATACTGTCCAGCAGAAAAAAGTATAATATAATACTCAATACATTTTTGATTGAACATGAGTGGACGAGAGAAAACCATTCGAAGAAATCTTGTGTTGACAATTATTAATTATTACACGTTGACTAGATTTTCTGTTCCAGATATTTTTTCCTTTTTACAATTTTTTTTTGTTATTGTATCATATGATCAAAATAATAATGTTTTAATCAAGATATAGATTGTTTCATGCAATTAGTAATATGAAAGAATGTAACGATATGATGGACTTTTAAATATGAATCTAACAAGAACAAACATGTTATATTTTCATTCCAGTCACGAATGCTTTATCTGACATTCTCCATGATTAAAAATAGGCTATAACGAAGATAATTCATAGTGAAGAAAGAAAATGATTTGTTGAATGTATATACGAAATTCAATAAAGGCTCCGCGTGATACAAAAAATTAAAATTAACGAGAACGGGATATGTTTATAAATGAATAGAGTACGGAATGTCGGCTCGTATTCATCTCATAGTTTTTTGCATGAATAAAGAAAGGATACGCTAATTCAATTAATTATATCATTGTGATTAAAATCCACGAATGTGAACGATAGATAAAGTGTTAAAACTTCGATTTTTAAACCTCATGAAGTGAGAAGATATACAGCGAGGTTGATTCAGACCGAAATTCATATCTGTTTAATTCTATCAAGTTTTCACGTTTTCGGCCGTCATCCAAACATTGATTTTAATAGGACAAAGTTTATGGCAAGGTACAGAGTTAAATTTATTCACATAGAATAAAGTGGAATAAAAATAGAGATTACAATCTTGATAGTTTAACAGAGAAGAGTCCAACTACTATTGGCGCAATTAATCTCGAATCGGCAATAAATATGACAAGACTTCCTCTTACCTGAAGATAAAATATCAGTTTTTCTTGGTGTAAAAATTTGGTATTTGACCACAGTTGTTTTATTGTTGTCATTGATGTTCTTGGTTTATTTTTGAGTGGCGAATTGTACGTTCTATTCGATCGGACAGCAACTGGGATATTATTTTTTTGTGTGTTTCGATTGATAATTATACTGCACGCGACATTCCAACGCAACTTATCGGCATTTCTCACAACATCTGAGAAATAGGTTGATATTTTTAAGGATTTACTAAATTACCAGTATAATGTACGTGCTCCAATTACTCATCGGATGTATCTCGCTAATGTGGATACGGAGTTACATCCCATTCATCATGTACCTGGTATCAACTGTACTTCAAATGAGCCAGTCGGCTTTCAAACATGGACTACACATCTCACAATCACTATTTTTCAAACATTATATTAGATTTTTAATTCGCAATGATTGGCCGTGGAACGAGAAAATTTTACCTCACGCATCACAAATAAGAAAAGCAGGTTTATGCGAACATTGCCATAAACTTGAAGCGAATATTCCATTGAAAAAATGAGGTAGTTTAGAAACTGCTGGAACACCTGCAAAATACCGTCCTATTAAATTCACCAATTTGAAGTTTGCTTTTCACTTTCTAATAGTAGGCGTCAGTACATCAATCTTGGATTTTCTAATTGAATTGTTTCGGACACGAAAATTTTCACAAGGGTTGAAAAAGTTAAAGATCAAAATAGATAAGTCATCAGAGATTTTAGAGCTCAAACGCGTTTTTCTCTTAAAATTCGGGCGTCTTAACCAGAATACCCTCTCAAGTGGTTGGAAGTGGACACGAATTATACTGAAGAATCTCGTGATAGATGGACGTGGTATGTAATTAGTCCATATATCATCCTGAAAACTAGAAAAAACTCTGAACTTTTCGTTAATCACAAACAATAGAATGTCGGGGATGTTTTTACAGTTTGTAACTGTCATTCACAGTTAAAATTGGATTCTGTCCGTATCATTCATCAACATTATTCTTGAAAGAGGAGGAGAGGATGACAAAATACCTCTTCCATAATAATATTTGATGTGAACAATTGTAGAAAGGATGAATAAATAATCACTTTCAGTCAACCATTGCTCATATTTTCTGGTTTTTGTTATTGTTGTTTCTCTTATTTCCATCTTCATTTTCAATACACAGAACATCAACGTGGGTAACGAATAAATATCTATCATATTTATATTTACAGTGGACTATATCATTGTTTGATAATTAATTATAATACATCACTTAATATTTATAGTTTCATATACATAAATAGTAGTTTTTATCTACTGATTCTAATGAAATATATTCTATATAGGTTTCTATCATTTCATATATTTGTTTTATGTTTTTTTCTTTAATATCTACTGCACTGTTTATCCATTTATTAATTAATTATTATCAGATATTCCTATTGAAAGTGATAAGTACTTTAGGACTTTTCCCATTATTGTTAATTGTCTTTTTATTCATAAGTTCAATAGGTGCATCAATATTTTTTATTCTTTGATTTCTACAATATTGATGGAAAATTAATGCAACTGAATGAAGTATTTTTTGGTGAATGAACAAATAAATGAATTTCGAATGATATCGTCTGCTGTATTATTGTTATTCTTAGTTTTGAATATATTAGGCACTCATCCTCATATTGCTCATGTTTATGACAATTAAAATTAATATCAACTGAGTATGAGTATATATTTTGTTTTCAAATATTCACTCAAATTTCAATCGTACACAATTCATTAAATTTGCTGAAATTATATTTATTTGCTTGTTTTTTTATCTTGTATTGTCACGCCAGTACTTGACAATGATTCATGCTCTTGCTTTGATAATTTTCTCTGCTTCAATCCCGTTGCCAAATATGAAAAAACGCAAATTACCGCGTAGCATATTTCCCTCGCCTGTGGAACAAAAATGAAGTTGATTTTATCCGCCAACATAATTATTACTCATGAGCACCTGGAGATTTATTTTTATCTTGCATTTTTTCACTGTGGAAAATGAGGTGAAATAAAGTCTTAATATTTCCCAGGCGTTTATGAGTCTTCACATGTAGTCTTCTATAGTATTTATATACTTTCTGTCTGCTGACAACACTTACCATGGGTGATATATATTTTCGTTGAATTACTTGTCTGGTCTTTGGATCTGAAAGTATGAAAGATAATATGAGTCATTCAACATCATGGATGATTTACATATAACTTTTATATTTTCATCAATGATACAGGCCTGCTCGATTAAAATTATCCTCTTTTGTTTACTTTCTGGGAGCTCCAGTAATAATAAAAAAGAATAAATGAATAAATGTATTGAACATTTATTAACTGGAATCATCTATAATTGATACGTTTCATACACAAACAATTTTCAAAGAAGCAAAATTCCCAGATCTGTATCATTGAGAATCCAAACTATTCATGTAAATGAATCTTTCGTCGGTTTTTTTTTTTTCTTTATATCAATTCTTGGCAACTTACTAAATTCTTCAAGAACGAATATTCCGCCATTCTGGGTGAAACATTTCCGGATATGATCGAATCTTACAAAAAACTGGAAATAAGTAACAATATTAATGAGTTAATAGTGATGATATTTATCATTATTCTTTTCTCAATTTTCATATCTATATACATTAGGTGGATGTATCTAGCAGGACATGCCATTGTAAGTGTCTTCAATTTCATTGATAAAGTTTGTATTAAATTGCTGTGCACAAACGCGCACAGATATATACACTTAAATGAACGTCCCTAGAATCTATTTATTCATTCTTTATGCAAACTAAAAATTGTTACCACACATATTCACACACATACGCCGACACGCACGCTTGGTAACTGGAAAGCACTTTGTGATAAACAATTATGGTGGAGAATAGAATTTAATACACAGAAAAAAATCGCTATGGTATGAAAAAAACTTGTTGATTAATTATTTATTGTATGAAAGTGACTTGGTTATTTTCTTCTATAACAATAATTAAAACGTTTCTATATTGTGATTGCCCAGTCAATTGTTGCTAATGTGAATTTGGAAATGAGAAGTTGAAGAAAAATATTACAATAAATAAAAAATGATGAGAAGCGAAGAGAAATTTGATCTATTTTTTCGCGATTATACTTTTATCGTGACAATCTATTGAATATTTTTAAATAATTCATTCCAATATAATTATCTAACAATCTTTCTTCATAATGGTTATGTGTAAAAAGTAGATACGGATATTTATTCTATTTTAATCACCTCACAATTGTCTATTTTCATATCTCCCGATTTTTCATAGTGTATTTATTCTTCACTTTCATTCCAACATTATCAATACATAAGAAATCACAGAAAAAGCGTATATAGCAGTAAACGGAGAAGAGAAAAAATACAAAAGGAATTGAAATAAAAAAAAAAGAACAGAAGCAAAAACAGAAAAGATATAAAAGATAAAACGAAAATACATGCGCGAGTACGCAACTATTATTAAAAATCATCTTCAAATACATAATAAGCCTTTTGGTTATTTGAATTGTGACTGAGTAATAAATTGGTGTTATTTTATTTATTATGTTTTTTCTTTTCGTTCTTATATTTTCATTATTTTTTTTTTATCTCAGACGAGTAAAATGTTTTCGGGAAAATTTCAACAATTAATTTTTTCATGTATTCTGTATTCGTTGAGTTCATTTTTCCATGTGCAATTTAATATAAAAGAGTTTGAATAATTGAAAGATATTTTCTTTGTTTAGTAGTAGTAGTGCGCGTGTGTGTGTGTGTTTGAGTATGTGTAATTTTGCAGCATTTTTAAGGCAGTGACAGGCAACTCTGGAGATGGCCTAAACCTCATTTATATAACATTATTAATACCACGTTTGTATATCATGAATAATTAATTGGACATAAAAATATAAATACATAAATATATTAAAACATATTTATGTATATATACAATATGCAAATGTGTATCTGTGAATTCAATTTAACATAGTGCTAATATATGTATATATGTGCAATTTGGTTTCATATATGTGTATATATCTAAACTATTAATAAACGAGCGGTGAATCAAGAATAAAACATAAACAACATTGCTAATTATTTATATATTCATTATATTAATTCATCACTACCCTAAAAATATGATGCGAAAAATCATTGTAAGTTAAATGGTAAATATAAAGAAAAAAAAAGATTGAATGAACGTAATGTTGATAGAATGGAAAGTAGAAATGAAAATCCTAACGGGACATATTTGATTGAACTGTAAAAAAATCTTTTCATTTCCTCCCCTAAATTTTGACAGATGATTTTTTTTTATTGTATTGAAAAGTTTACGAGGCTAATAACAATATTGTTCTTTACTTTGCTTTTCCGATAGAATTCCTTCAATTTCTCAGGAATTTCAGGAGAATGAAAATGTTGATTGAGAATTTTGAGTATTGTTAGATGAAATAGAGAGGTGGCGTATTCGATTCAGACATCATTTGATTCGAATTTGAATTTCTCAAATGAAATTGTTTATTAAATTTCATGAATGAAAGATGGTCACCTTCACGATATTGTAGAGAATAAATAAAGTTAATAGATCATCAACTAATAACAGCTTTCACCAATAAGTGAATCAACACACACCGAATGTATTTAATCATTTATGCCACAAAACAAACTGGAATACGCGATGTGTTCAATGTGATAATCGGAAATGATCGTTGAAATAATAGAAATAAAATTTTCACAAAAAAGACCTGTTGATAATTTTTCATTATAACAGTTTGAAAGACAAAAAGCAATCATTTTTGTGTTACCAAACTTCCCAACATGATTGATAATATTTCTGGTAATACCAAAACGGAAAACTGCTAACAATCCCTCTCTAAAAACTGTCCTGATTTAATCCAATAATTTTTTTTTACCCACTCATAATTAATGAGCATTGAAAAAAGTGAAAAAAGATTGGAAGAAATGATGATCTATACAGATGACATTGATATCTAGAAATCATCAATATAACATAAACAAAAATGGAAGAACACATTGAACAACCATCTACATCACACTTGAACGAACAAAAAACAAAAATCTAGAAAATAAAAATGGAAATGAATAAAAAAAATAACTATAACATAATCTCTTCATACATTAACAGCTATGTCAATAATTATACGCAACTATCAATGTTAATAATAAAAAGCATTTAAATAGATATTTCTTTCCTTATCAATCAAGGGGAGTGATGAAACTAATTGACAATAATATTACAGCTATCGATGAAAACAATGAAAATACATAAGAGAAAAAAAAAAAAACAACAAAAAAACTTGAAATATTGAAATGAAAACGCCAACATTGATAATATTAACTATCATAGTAATTCAAATCAATTATGATAATGATAAATAATCAATGAATTATGTTTTATTGATCTCTAATAAAATAATGAATCATTTTGAGAGTTGTTTATAATTAGATATACCTCGAAATCCTGTTTGTCCAGCCATGGCAAATGTCGTGAGAGGACAACAAACAGAAAGCAGAGAATAACGAATAAATTTGTTTCAAACAATAAATATAAAAGTAACAACAATAGTAATAGTAATCGTAAATTATTTTTCATCAATAAAAAAGGAACTTCCCGTCGACTAAACAATGCACCGCTGATAAGAGAAGTTTTCTTTTATTCTATAATCTTCTCAATTATACATATATATTTAGCGAATGGTAGTGATTTTATTACCTCTAATCATGGTTTTTTATTTTTATTTATTGATATGAAGGTTTTTTTTTTTCATTATTTTTTTACCAATTGATCAAGGACCATCTCAAAAGTTCCCCAAAAATAGATAACAAGAGAAAGAAGAAATAGAGAGAGATTAAAATGCCTATTTTATGAAATGTTTCATTTGTTCACTGAATGTTATATTAAAATAGACTTTTCGAAAATGATTTGTGTGTTTTTTATCAAACAATAATCGTGACAATAATATAGATAACAATGATAAGGATGAGAAAAATAATGGAAGTAATTTTCCAATTTCCCCGTTAGTTTACTTTGTTCATATTGTATGGAATTATAATGAAACTATACATAAATTTTTGTTTGCTATTTATCTGTATATTGAAGTGAAAAAAAAAGTAAGATCAAAAAGAGCATCCAACATTCATCATAAATTATATTTATATTTAAGTCAAGAGAAATGTGGAATGAAAATCAGCGAGGTCATTAACTTTATTCAAACAAAATTGGGAAGGACGAATAGAGAAACAGTGAGAGTAGGAAATGTTGAATATAAAATTCAATAAGGAGTATCAAAGGAGAAGAAGACTCGTGAGGATGAGATAAATAATAAAACGTGACGAGGGGAGCAAAATTTTGCAGCTGTACATTGAGCTTTGCATGCAGAATAAAAACATTGAGAAATAACTATTCAGATTTTAGGAAAAAATGAAGAAAGAAATTGATTTCAATATCAAACATTTCATAGAATAGAAAATGAGAAAAATTCGGATGAATAAACAAAAGAAATAGAATATTGATTTTTTAACAATTTTTTTTTTCGAACGTCCATTCGATTATATTATTTTGACCTTGGATGATGAGGAAAAAAATAATAGAAAATATATAGAGAGAAAGAAGTATAAAGAATGAGTGTAAAAAAATTAATAGAATGAGGAAAATTTGTGTATGTTAATATGAAATTGTTGTCGATCCAGCTATGTATAATTTTAATTGAAAAGATATGGGAGATAAATTGAGTGGTCCTTGCCGTTCATCAATTTATGATTAAATGAATTGTAGAAGATGTACATTCAGTTATGATGTGATTATCAATGTGAGAAAAGAAAGTAAATGAATAAATATACATTATTAAACAATTCAAAAAATTTTTTTGTCATCCACGTCTCTGCTTTCTTGGTTGAACAAGAAGTTACTATATGAATACATGAGATAATTCATACTCTTGACATATTAAGAGATTGGGAATTATCAACTGATAAAAAAGAAGTTTACAGATTGGAAAAGAAAGAAAAAAAAATAGTAATAAATAAATGAAGAGCAGAGTAAAATTAATGTTACAATGAAAATGAAAGGCCAAAGAGAGTTTCCATTATACTCGTATTGTCATTTTTTCGCTTGTTGTATCATGAAAAAATTGATAGTTTATAGAAAAAATATAATAATAGTATATATTATTTCTCATAGTAATAGAAAAGGTAGAAACCTTTGCCGACTTCATACCTTGCTATTTGCGAAGAGTAATCCAACGCCTTCAATGCATACTTGTAGCAATCCACCCTCGCCAGTTTTCATATCTTGCACTGGAAATTCATCCCCTAATTCAACGCCAAGATTTGCACGACCACGTGCTGCAGCTTTCTCGATTGCATCTTTTATGCAATAATACAGATCCTTACACTGAAAGGAGGGAAGAATTCAGGAAAAAAAAAGAAAAAGAAATGAATATTAGAGAAAATATAAAAAAGATTTATCGTTTGTATGTCACTCTTCACAATGAAGTTTTTTGGTTGTGGATATTTCATGGAGGAACTTTAACTAGACAACGAAAATTACGTTGATAAAGAATTGAGGCCTAAAATAATTGGATAATTTGAGAGAAATTCATTGAATTGCAATATAACCATATCATGTGTACCATTTTTCATATTGCGAATTCTTCAAGAAATTTTGATTTTGCAGAAAATTGAGATAAAAAATCGAGATTTCAGAAATATTTACAACCTTTATATTAATGAAAAAATTCATTGGATCGATAATGTGTGGAGTACTTACTTTTTTTGTGTAATAATTATGAAGCTCTAATTGATCACCATGGCGTCGTGATAAGCATAAAACTTTATTCTTTGGACTGCATGTCATATTGACCAATCGTTCATACCACCAACGCTCGACAATAACACCGTTTACCGATCGCAATACTAGACCATCATGCCGTACTTCGAGAAAACGTAGCTCGCCATCGGCATCTGTACCAGCATGGACGGTGAACGATTGTCTATGCATTTGTCGAGACGTCATTGGTTTAAGATCGATATCATTCCCATGCTGCAATTATACAATTATGTTATTCTTATTTCAATAATCATTTATTAATAAAATTGCTCATTTTAGTTTGATCATTCACAAAATAGTGATTATAATCCTGTGATTCTATTCAATCCGACATTTTCAAGGTGTCGTATTTTTATTCACAACTGTTCGTGAGTTCAATTTCAAAATCTTTATTCGTTATTATTCTTTATATTTACCAGATTGTCGATTTGATCGAGCAACTGATTGAGTTCTTGACTGTAAATCAATCCAATATGACTCTTTCCCAATAATCGACGTACTTTCCGCTTCAATTCGGTTTTATCTACATTTAACATCACTAATATTGCTGTGAGATTATGCAGGAGTGTACACAGCAAACGGTCTTCATCGTGCTCCAATCGTCGACGTTCACTATCACTTAAACTTTTGTACCTGACGGATTATAAAATTACATAATTTTTATGAATAAAGAAATACTTTCATGTTATTGAAACAATATTGCAATTCTTGGAAATTTTCGGCAATGATTTAGACGTAGTTTCTTATTCATGGCATCTGTTTGTTAATATAATTCTTGAAATTTAAAAGGAATGCGGTGAATATCAAAGAAAAAAAACACTAGTCTATCTGGTTCTATATTACCGCTCCATCATTTCGCCTGGTCCTTGATCCATCCCAATCATATCACGCTCTTGCGACACAGCATCCAGAAATGCATCCTCCCAAAACTGCATCCTGTCCCACAAACGCGAGCGCTCCTTGCCTAATAAACCTGGGTTGGCGAATGAAAATATAAAGATTAAAAATTTCACAATAATAACATTCACTTTGCGTCTCAATATTGTGATCAGAGAGCAATTCGATTATCGTTTGAATGAGCATTGTATCCATCGCTCGACAAAATTCCCCCTTGTCAATATTTTCTAATGTATCAGAACTTTCAATTTAATTAGATTGTCTTGGGCCGAAAGTACAAATTGTGTAAATTGTGGGACAACTTTTCATCTATCATTAACATCATCATGATTGCTTGAAAATTACTGAACAACTCCATTTTATTTCCCCTAAAAAAAAATAAACAGATTTTTCTTTTATAACAATGCATAAAAATTGAACCTTCAAACAAATATGTTCGTGCAGCTTCAGGACTAGGACTGGTCGTTGTCGGTACCAAGCTTCCACCATGATAACGAAATCCCGTACTGAGTGAAGATTTACTCGACCAAATGCTTCCGCGTTTGTCTTGACGTGCATTGATACCGTGTTCGACTTCACTATCGGAAACAGTGCTACGAATTGATGATTGATAACCCGGCCTAAATGCTGGATGACTAGGAGTACTCCTTTCAGATAGTTGTGCAGAATCGCTTGGAGCCAACGATGATGAACCACCGCCAACACTGCCACCACTACTGCCACGTCCTCCTTCCGAATCGAATGATGCCAATTTACTCAACAATTTTCCTTTCTTCGAAAACATATCCAAAAATAATTCAGTCGTAGATTGATTCCCATCATTGGTCGACGCTGATGATGAAGATGTAGCAGCATGTGATATTTCTAAACGCACTTGAGATCCATCGCGTGAATGTTGTTGTGCTAATTTTTTTGATGCATCAACCAATTCCAATTGTTTATTCGAAGGCGAATTCGAGCGTATATTTTCATGACTACCAAACGCACTGGCTTGTAATAATAGAGGACCTTCAAATGGACCATCCGATAAATCTTTACTCCAATAATGTGTGTGGGCAATTTCCATTAATTGAAATACCGATGCCATACCGCCAAGCCCATAATTATTATGAGTGCAAGCAAGGCCGCTGGCAACTGCTTGAAGGCACATTAGCATTCCTTTATAAATTGCACGTGATATACAAACATCATCGATATGATCGTCAGGGCTTATTTTTCTATTCAAACCCTTGTTCAATTTAGTTACAACAATATCACGATAGCTCTCGTCCTCCATTAATTTTTTTAAACGATTTAATTTGAAGAAACCAACTCCTTCACCAGCTAATACTTGATTAACTACATCAGTTAAAAATGCTTGATTGTCAGTATTTGCGTTTGTTCTCTCTGTATTTTGTATTCTTTGCATATCTTCACGACTATTTCTACTCGATGAATGTTTGATAACCGATGTTTTTTCAGCGAGTCCGACTTTACCACGACGAAATGCACTGAATGTTGTGGACGTTGATGATTTATCTTTGGATTTTGGTGATTGGCCACTTGAATTATTATTACGATTAGGATTGCTTTTACCGCCGAACAAATCACTAAACATATTGCTGGTTTGAGCGGCAATTCCATTGAAATCGTTGCTAACGTTGCTGAAGAAATCACGGCCAATTTCACGACGTCCACCACGTGATTCTGATGCTACCAATTGATTATTGTTTGTACTATCACGTTTTTGTGATAATCTTGATGATTGTGGTATGTGTTCTGGCGATAATTGGGATTCATTCGTACCTTTCATGAAACCCTTTTTCGTTGCAACTTCTTTTGCACTTTTGGTCAAGTCACCAAACGTACTTTTTCCAACATAAGTTAAATCATCGAATGTATTTTTACTAACGCCTGCGGCTGTTTTGCTTGCTTCTAATGCAGATTTTGACGCTTCTTGTACCGACTTGGTCGCACCGTCTACCGCTTTTTTCGTTTGTTGCGTCAACTGTCATGACAAAATCGAAGATGGAGGTAATTATTATATGAAGAGATAAATTTTGGGACGAAAAAAGCAAATTATTCATTACAATTCATAAGTAAACTATAGAAATCAATTCCGTGTTTTTAAGTTTATTGAATCAAAATTCGTTGATTGTTTGTTGAAGGGCAAGCTCATCTCTATTAGAAAAACTTCCGAAAATTCTTCCCTAATGAAAATACTCACATGTTCCAATGGAGCGAAAAGACTGTCCTCACCGGCTTCCGAAATTTTTTCTTTCGCTTGGTGCTTCAACTACAAATCACAATGAAAAATGCAAAATGAATCAAGACGAATCTCACATACAAATTGTAGAACAAATAGAATAAAAAATAACAAACTTTGTCCATGTGAGCTAAAATTCCATCCTGACTGCTTTGTCTCGTTGTTTCACGGACTAAATCTTTCGCTTGCGACGCAATTTGTTCAAATAATGAACCCTGTGACGACTGACGTAGAACGCCATTGGAACTACCACTAATGCTGCCACTATTCTGTCGATGAAGAATGCCCACTGGTGATTGTGGCAATTCGATTGCACTTGTATTAGTCAAACTGGCACGTGGATGCGATAAATTGTCATTGGAACTCATCTGTCGTGGTAATAATGGTCCGACAGCATTTCCGAAGCTTGGTGTACGATCAAATACATTTCCTATGCTCGGTTGTCGCTCTAAACTTGGAATAATTGGCGGCATCTATCGAGATAATAGAATGAAATCAATGAATAAGTTATCCCATCATAAATGATAATAAATTACATCATACTATTCGTGAAAATTGATTTTTCATACATTTTTCGCCGGTTGGAAATTCTCCTGCGCTTTTGGATTTAACTCGAGTTCTGAATCACGATTGAAACTAGGACTACTTAAGTCACTATGACTAGATGATGTGCTCGCTGGACTATCAGGACGTGGCTGTGAATCTGTTTCTATTCCCGGATATTGCAGTGTATCTGGTGGCTTATAAAGATTTTTTGGATCCACTGACAATGACATTGGTTGCGGTTGTGCAGTTTGAGAATGATTATAACCTGAGGAGAAAGGAGAGAGCGATCAATTTTGTTAAATACTTGGCAGAGTGTTGGTTTTGCTTGGTGATAAAAGTCTGGTTGATTCTGTCGGCCATTTTTGGAAATATGGTTTTGTTATACTTACTCGGTGATAAATCAGATGAAACCATCTCAGAAACAAAGTCAGATAGCGAGGAATAAGATGAACTGGTACTTTCAGCACCTTCTGAATCCGAACCACTTTCATCAGTCGGTTGGTTCTCCATCTCATCAATTGATTTTAAAGCATTGACAAGTGAACTAGTCGTTGACCATACTGAGAAGTAAACTGGATCAAGTGTTGGTGCAAACCATTTCGCTTTGTCACCAATTTGTGCCGGATCAAATACACCAGTTTGAACACGTAAGAATGCAACATTGTTGGGTGTTAAAGACCATTCGGCTAGGAATTCAACTGCTTGAGTCCGTGCAAATTTATCTAAAAATTCGCTCGCACGCGGTCGTGATCGTAGAAATGAATTTATTTGAAATGCAACAACTGGCCGAGGATATAATCTCAAAGTACGTGTGTGTTCCGTGAAATTAGCAAGAAGATTTTGGGAATTGAAAAAACGAACCATTGCAACACGCGTTGCAACATCTACTGAATCTACATCGTTGCCATATATGAATGGATTAAACGATGGATTCTGGACAGATGGCTTTTGAGCTGATGATGAATTGAATGGTGGAGGCCGACTTGGTGATGATGCAGCAGATCCTATCGGTGAGTTAATCGGACTTGATTGCAATTGATTCCCATGCTCCGTGCTTGGTCTCCGTTTTGATATTGACACGACACTGAAAATCAATTCGTCAGTTCAAAATGAATGTTTGATCCTCATCTTGTGAGATTCTATTGATGTCAGATCAATGGAAATATAATCGGACTTTTTCGATTTGGTATCCCAACACACTGAATCTGATGATTTATATGATTTTAGATGTTTTAGAGATTGATGATGAACGAACGTAACTAAATTTGATTATCATTAACAATTTTTTTCATATACAAATGTTGTCGAATTCAATATGATTGGTGTATGTCGGATGAATGGATCAATATCTAAAGCGATTTTCATCACATAATATGCTTCTATCAAATACAATGTCAATACATGCACAGAAAAAATTGGATATGATTATCACAAGTATATCATAAGAAATATGAATTATTGATCTCGTTATACTACTTATTAGTTACATCTGGTTTGACGAAAATTCACCTGAGTGTAGATTGATGCGACGCAGTGCTCTCTCGGCGACTCGAAGATTGCTGTGGACCTGGTTGAGGTGATGTTGATGACTTTGATGTCAATTGAAGAGACGACCCCATATTTGTTACAATCTTTATACAAAAATAATGAGAGATATGACGAAGAAGTAATTGAGAAACCGTAATTGTTAATAAGTTTAAATGAAATTAATTTGAATTACATTGGAACCAGCTTGATCCATCAATTGCATCGCTTGTCTCAAATGATTTTTCAAAATAGTGCTTTCCGGTTCAGGTAATGGCGGTAGATGTTCATGCAATCCTGTTGGTGGACTTATTTTATTACTATCCAGATCAACCAACCATATATCATCCGGCATACGAAAATTTTTCTTATACATCAAAAATGACGCTGGTATACCAATAACAAATGGTGTTGGAGCAAGTAATAATTGTTCAGCACAACTCATACAAGTTGGTAATAATGGGATTGCTGGAAACATGTATTCCAATGGATAAATCATTGTAACGAAAGCCATGACTGACATTGACAGTGCATTGTAGTCACGCGACTGTAGAACAATCTGTGAAAAGCAAATAATTGATGTGTATCAGAAAATGAATCGTTATATAATAACTGATTGAAACATACTAATTCAAACACCAATTAAACGATTCATTTTTAGCCACCGCAAATTCAGAATTTAGAGTTATTTAATTTAGTTATTCAGAATGATTTTTGGATACAGCTTTTCTGTGTGGTGTCTAAACTAGAACTCTGCGAAACTGACTAGTAATGATAATTATTTTGTCATATTCGTTCACTTACCTTGTGTTCCAATAAGATTAATGTCAAAACCTTGAGACAAATATCAACACCTAATAGTTCCAATGGAAGATGAAGAGGGAAATCGACGAGAGAAAACCGAGTGTGATCTGGTAAAGCGAAACATAATGATGGTACATGGGGTGATAAAATGTCAACTTCAACCCGAGTCTTCTCGGGAACAGGAACGGGGGCGCTCAATAATCGTAAAATCCATGTCTCAATTTCACGTACGTCGTGTAAGACTAATGACGAAGCGCCCTCAAACGTTTGCGAAGTTATCACACTCCAAACTGTATCTCTGTGTAGTGATAAATTATATTGTTCTTGAATATGCAAATCCATTATTATTCATGTCAAGTTTTGTAACTTAATACAGATATGCGTCACCTGGTAGTTTGTCGTGAAGCTCCAACTTTTTGAGGTGATGAATTATCATTGCATGTGTCAATAAGTTTCTTCAGAACATGTAAACATTCACGAAAGCGTGTGAAAAATGGATGATGTGATATGATACATAACGATGTCAATGAATGATTTCGTATCCTCTGAAAGTAATGGAACATTTTTTTAATTCTCATTGTAATAAATAGAATAATTAACTAAATGCATTGATTAAATATCTGAGTTGACCCAATTCCACAGCATTGGAATTGATGAGGGCTCAATTTGGGTCAAGGTGGAGCAGAGCACACTAAATAATACCTTGACCTATGTCTTATTAATCCGAGTTTACATGGTAGATACAAGGCAATATAAATGAAATTGACAGTCGGTACGACATTGTAATTCTTCTTCATATTTTCAATCATCGGAAAATACTGAAAAGCCATCTATAATCTGATTTTATTAGACCTCACCTATTCCAAATGAATATTCTTGATTCACACAAGAAGAACCAGCAGTTATGAGATTATGAGATCATTGGCAACTCCGAATGTTATGGGATTTGAGTAAATCAATATATTCATCTCAGATTTAACCCAATGGTATTGTGAAGGTCAAGCTAGATAGATTCAGTTTTTCTTAGGTAAATATTGAATGAAAATTCAATCTTAAAATTACTTGACGTCGTCTGGTGGCTCGTGGAGAAGGTGAATGACTTCCACCGCTTTCGCTGTCAGCACTTGGTGCGGTGATTCCCAAACGCGGTGCACGCGGTGTTACCAATTGAGTGTCTGAGTCACGACGGCTTGGGAATTCACGCTCAGAATCACTAGGACCAATCACACTACTTCTGTAGTCGCTGAAAAAGAGTTCCAATGCTTGAATAATTGTGAATTCATTCATAATATCGAATCACGGCTAATTTCAGACGTAAAAGTTTGAATTTGGATATATCAACGATGGAAAATTGAGGAATGAAGATTTTGAAAACACTGTTCTTCATTCCTTATCCCTTATCTATCTACATCCTATTCAAATCCCACCTATTTTTTTTTTATGTCTCAGAAAAATAATTGTCCATAGATTTCACCTTGAAAATGCGGAATCCGAACTACGTTCCATACTCTTTCGCCAACTGTCTTTGCGCAATTTCGAATCATGTTTGTCTTTTTTTATCCATACACTTGATGCATTTGACGTCGATACTTTTTCAACGGGTCGATAGAAATTCACACATATCCCATAGCGTGTTTTACCTGCAAATGTTTATCAAACAAAAATCATGAGTTGACTTCGAATTGAATAAATAATTTTGACTGTGAACGTGACAAAAATTTATGATTTCGGATGACGATAATGAACAAGGAAAAAATAAATTTTTGTGGGATATTGTCCATTCTTAATTTGACTATTTACCAGAGTCTTTGTCCGTTAATGTAAATGTAAATGATGTGGCTTCTCTCAATGCTGTTCTTTTAGGTCCTACACTAGTGCAGCCTTCTGGTTGACAAAAGTACACCATATCCAAGGGCAAAGGAAAGTCCTTGTGATCTTCAACAGGATATCGCCGCAGTAATTCTGGCACCTACATCGATGGAGTACACGAAATTCAAACGAAAAAATGAATAGATAAATTGCAATTGGTTTTCTCATGTAAATTCTTTCTTATATAAAAAAATCCACAGCTCTTGGAATTATATTTTAATATTATTAAATTAAATCGTGCAAAGTACCTGAATAGGCTGTCGTGAGATTGGCTGAACTCGAGCGCCAACGATGGCCAAATAATCGACCAATCGTGGGCACAAAAATTTCTTCTGAATATCCATTTTACTCGAACATTTGTTACAAACTTTCCGAATGAATAATTAAACTAAAAACTTCATCAATTGATTCGCCGTTATTAATATTTTGTATTGCGTGTGAATAATTAGTCACCGGACTATCATTTCGAGTGCGTGAAAATATGTATCGATAATGTACTTGAATTTTTTTATTTCTCCATGGGATCCCATTCCTTCGCTCATTTTTTCGCGATTAATATTCAATACAGTGATTAGCAATAGTGCAACAATTTCATATATACGTGGCGTATGAAAAAAAAAGAAATGAATGAAAATTTTTTGAATAAATAATAAGGAAGAAAATTCATTGATCAGAAGTTGTTGAAATTTGTCTTCCTCGATTGTTCACGTGGTGAAGCACTTTGAAATAATTATCGACACTTAGATTGACTTAAGAAACTTTTTTCGTACTTCTGTTCCATCATTGATCCATAGAAAAAGCTTGGACAACGTCTTTTACACCCGACGTCGGCACACTGACATTCGTACGCCGTTGCGCGATAACGCGATAATGACGTTTTATTCCTTTTTTTTCTAGTTCAAGTGTGCGCGCGCACGCCGACGATATTTTAAAGACCAATAGGGGGCTTTCCACACCTATGTATACACACATTTGAATAAATAGAGCGATCAATACTATCAACGATTCCTAACATGACTTTATTATCATTGTTCAATAATCAGGGAAGGAAAAAAAAATCAAAATTGATCATGTATTTGATCTCTTGATAATTCTTATATCAATAATTAGTTGAGGATTTGAAGAGATAGGTCGAGGAGACGTCCGTTGATACTCCGTTCACAACTAAACCGGAAGTTTGTGAAAGATCGGATTTGAGAATTACCTGTTTCTCCCTACAATATCCCAACGGATTAATCAAGCCATTCTTCAATGAGTGGATTATTCAACTAGGAAATTAACTGGAACATAATCGGACTGAACGAAAATTTCACATGAACTTTATGGTAGTTATGAAAAACATCTCATCCCTCGTTAAAAAAGGGATTTGAAATAATTCAAAACGATTTGAAAACATTACAAAGTATTTAATTTAGATTCTATACAGACATGCATCTTGTATTGAAGTAATATATCCAAATCCCATTTCTAAATGAGGAATCCCTGAATTATATTTGATTTACAGAACGAATTGAATGTAAAATGACTGGGGACAAATCCTTCTTTGATCGTGAAAATGTACCGTTAAATTGGGATTCTTCGAAAGTTTCAATGAATTAGAGCTGATGTTTTTTTATAAAGTGCGCGAATGTCATGGAACTTAATTTTCAGATCAAATTATTGATTTCTACATCATCTCTATTTGAATATCAACAAAGCATGGGGAATCTGCGCGACTAATAAAGAAATACTAATTCAGAACATGCGACATATTACTTGTGATGCCCTGGACTTTTGTGATATCACAGGAAAAATTTGTCTCTGGTGTCTTTACATAGATTGGACAAATTCTGCTGCAACCGAATATATCTTCTCATTTGCTTGCAGTATTGCTCTCAATTTGAATTGATTTTTTGTTCTGATACAATTTGTTACCACCGCGCGAGTAGTGGAAAATTGAAATGAAAAATCTGTTCATATGAGAAGGTCCACAGAAACTTGAACACATGAGGAATAGAATGGAAAACTATACGAGAAAATGATATCGACCATTGTATTCACTGTTCAACAAGTAAATATTTTTTCTTTTTATTCATTAATTTCATTTTGTATTCATTTTCATCTTCTTTTACCTTTTGTTTCGTTTAAGTTTTATAATTGTCAACACGTTCGGGGTTACAATTTGATATAATCATATGTATATTTATAGTCATTTATATGCATATATGTAAGGATACATACATATAATTTTAAAAAATGGAAGAGACATATTCTGTTATAAGTTTCAACATCATCTTCCGTATCTAAATATTGAATTTTTAAAACCATCCTTGACGTATGTTTCCGTAATATCATTCAAGAAATAATCAGGGACGTTTGAATGTGAAAACATTTCGGAGATATATCGAGAATGTAACTCGTATTATAATAAACATTATTTGTCCTCCTTTTCATTGTCAATCATCATCAGCAATTACATTCATCACACCTTCAAACACAAGTATCTTTTGTTCTTCCATTATTTCCTTTCACTCGTTATAATAATAACCTCGACGCTGATATGCTATTATTTTACAAATGTTTATTCAGAAAAAAGAAATATATATATATATATATATGCCATACATATTCGTGAAAACATAAAAAGAAACTCTAACACAACCATTTAACGGAATTAATGAACAAGCTGATGAGAAGTGAATAAGAAATTATTAAATGAAAATGAAAAAAAAAATTTAATTATTTAATTTCAACAGTCGTAAATGTTGTTTACTTATTTTTACGCTCATCATTCATAGACGGAACTAATTGGAGCACTAAATCAGTCTTAATACAACCAACATTGCTAAACATTAAAAAATAAAAACAGAATAGATACGATGTAATTTGTCCAATTGAAAAAAAAAAACAAAACAATACTAATTGTTCATATAAATTTTAATTTTTATGATTTGTTGGCGCTGCAGCATTTTGAACAGTCAAAACAACTAGTGTGCTATCTTTTAATAGACCACGAGGATGGTCTATTGCTGCCACTTGAATCGCCACTGGATTTGGGTAATTGCTTCTGCAATACACCAACAGTCTCTTGTAACATGGATTTTTCTTTCAACAATTCTTTAATATAATCCTGAGCGTCATTTAATCGTGATTTAATTAATTCTAATTCATCATAGCCGTGTCTTAATCGTGAATTTTCATCCAACAAATGATCCAATGCCGTCACACGGCGTTTCAGTTCATCGTTATCATTCTTTAATTGTTGGTTTACATTTTTCAACTCATTCAATTGCGTTTCTACATGTGTGTTTCGCATCAATGTTGCATTAAATTTAGTATTATCAATTTCCGTATCATTATTGAATGGTTGAAAATAAAATGTACCACGTTTATCGCGTGTTATTTGCAATTGTACAATTGTTAAATCAATTGGTACAGGACCAGGTGATGTAATATTATTTGGCGGACGATCTTCATTCAATTTAATACTTATATTCTTAACAAAAATATCCATTGGCAATGCTATTGGTATTATTTCATCCTCAATCAAGTCCATCATACCCATAACAACACTCATTGACAATATAAGTGAAAAATCAGTCACCTCAACTCTAATATAATCCTCAAATAGTCCCAATAAATCTAATTTATTACCAAAATTTAAATTACTCAATTTTTTAACATAATTTTTATTAACTTCTGATTCATTGTTCTTCAAGTTATGTTCTAATCTTAATTTAATATTTGTTTTACAATCATCCGTAGTCAATTCGATCCAACCGCGTGAACGCGAACAAAATTTTGTTTGAAATTCATCCCATGGTATTGATGAACATTCTTCACTAACAACACGTGCGATTTGCGCTTTTATTATTGACGAAAAACCTAATGACTGCTGCATAACTTCGACCTTTGACAATTTGAATGTTATCATTGATACCAAATCTTTTCGTTTGCATGCACTATCTAATGATTTCTCACTCTGTGTATCTGGTGTCTCCTCAATAACTTCACTCGCTTCTTCAACAGTCGTTATACCCGTAGCATTCAAACTACCAAAAAATGAATCATTTTTCTCTTGTTCCTCAAGCGATACAACAATATAATTTTCACTATCTGAACTAATATCACTTCGCATCGATACAGTATCACTACTGCCGTCTTCAGGCGATGCCTTTAATGCCGAATCGATAGATGTCATTAAATTAGCAAAACCCTTTCGCATATTTGACAATCCGACATTGAAATTATTCGGCATAAATGGCGCAGTTGGAGTTGTTGTAGTTGCACTTGTACCGCCAACATTTGAATATTTAACATTCTTTTTCGACTCCGGGTCATCCGAAATATACCTCTGTGACATTAATGATTGATTCATAATATCCTTTATTTCATGTTTCGTGTCATTCTGTTTGAATGTTACAACAGGATGTTGGGTATCCATCGATATCATTGATGCAGCTTCACTCTGTGGTGTTTCAACGTCATTGCTTGTATTCAATCGTCGTGAACTGAATTCTAAACGTGCGGCAGCTGTGGCAATATTTTGATTTGGCATTGATGATAATGTTGGCAATATATCTTCGACGATACTTGATGAATCAGGTACAACTGACTCCAAATCACCACCAGAATTTTCTTTGCCCGGTGTTTGCGACGGCATTATCAAAGTCAATTCTAATTGTGGTATTAATACACCAATGACCATTGAACTTGAATCATTATCATCGATATTTAAAATACGAACTGTATCAACAGTCAAATATTTACTCATCTCGCTCAAAATTTCCATTTGTCGGAGCAAAAACAAATATTGGTAGTGATTTATTTGAACACTTATTAGATTGCTAATATACGCTAGACCGTGGATGTTTGCATTGTTCAGTTTGGCGTGATTATTTACGTTTCGGTCATTTATTTTCTTATCATCCATGTAGAGCCATATTGTAACTGGGAATGCATCGATGAATGGCACTGGTCTATTGGAACCTACTGCACGTGCGCCAAAAAAATCGGCCCAAACTGGCTCGAATGTACAACACCAAATATCTTTTGATTCGATCCATAGCAAATTTTTTGTTAATTTATCCATTAAATCGTCATTTATGGTTTTTGGATAATCCCTAACGTTATCAGTTCCTGAAAGATATATTTTCAAGACATTATCATTATTATTTGACATTTGTTTGAACATGGCGAATGGTATATTGAATTATAGGCCAAAAAAAAATGTATTTACCAGCACAGTGGCGCATGAATTTCTCAGTTATAACATGAAGATCAGTATTTTTGCTTGGAAAGCCAGTTGAGAAAAATAATTGTCCCATTTGAAATGCATTCAAACATTCAGCTAAATCAGCGCGTGAGGAACGTTCAGCGGTTCGTACGTTTGTCAACGACACGCGTGAGGTTTGGATGTGGAGTGATTTTGGACGATCTCTTTGATTAGGGTAATCAATTTGTGATTCAATTATAATCTAAAACAAAGAAACAGATGGTGTAAAATACTAGTTTTATCGGAGTTATTCGGGTTTTGTAGTTTATAGTTTTGTCAATATGCGATAGAAATATTCCATTGTAACTGCAAACTAATGTTAAGATATGAATGTCTGTTTGAGGAAACATAATATCATCATTTCTATTTCCTAATCGCTGCAAGTCGTCTGCACATTCTGCACATTATGAAGGAAAAAGTCTCCTATGTGAATGTCGTTGAAAATATGCTCACATCTTACTCATAATGGATAAATTTCCTGCATTCTCAAATACTCACCCTAGGTAATATTGCTTCGAGTTTAACATCAAAATATATTGCTGGCGCTGACAATTCGTCAGCATTCTCATCATTAACTTTCGTAATCAACGACTGATAGAGATTCAATACGAATGAATTGAACCATAAACAACTGTGCATGTCATAATTAATCTGCAACGGGTTTGATTGCACGAAGAATTTCGGCGGAGGCACTAAAAAAAGACAAATATTTTCTCGAATGAGTATGTGTCTAAATAAAAATCGCACTGATATCAATCATATTGAATGGGATGCGCAAGTTTCATCATTAACAGTGGAAAAAAAAACCTCGAACGAATTATGATTACAAACTCCATATTCATAAAACTGATACACAAAGACAAAGTTATAAACACTACATGAACAACTAAATGAATTTGTGCTTCCATTATCAGCCTTTCCGTTCTCATTTTTCACTTATTAATTATAAAACCAATTTATACTCACAGGGAAATGTCAAGTCTCCAGGATAATAATAATAAGTGAATTCAGCGTGCAATATCGTCACGTCTTCTGGCAGAGAAAATTTCTCACGATCGCCTGTTGGCAAATGAAATAGAAAACAGAGAATAAAATAAATATCAATTTCGACAGATTAAGGAAGTTGGTTTTTTTTTTTCTTTGTGACTACTTGTTATAATTATTGGGGTTTTCTAGCATTTAGAAATAGAAGCGATGATGCATGTGTTCAACAATACGTATGCTTTTTTTCTTTCTTTCCAATTGTCTCAATGAAAAATTCTATTCAGTAGAGTAATGAGTTGAAGGTAATAGGAGAATGCAATCTGCATGGAAAATTATTACGTGCTCTCTACTCCAACTACTGCATCGTGTACCTGTAAAATGCCTCTTCCTTGTTTGCGCTGTCCATTTTATCGAAATAAGTGCACAAATCATCAATTGATTAAAATCTCAAATTATACATAACTTTCAATAAAGTGAAAAAAAAAGAAAAAAAAATATAACAATTATTCATAATAGAAATTATTCAAGTTTATATTGTACATTCGCAATGACCGAAATTATCAATGAGAAAGAATAGTTAGAAATAGAAAGTGATATAGATATTGATGCAGAAAAAATTTCCATTATTATATTTAATGATAAATAATGGCATAAGTATATTATTGCATGATAAAATGATTGAACTGAAGTAATGAGAGATGTTAAAAAAGTCGAAGGAACAAATTACTTTCGATTTTCTAAGTCTTTGGTTTTTTGTTTCTTTACCTGCAATAAATTCCTTTGTAGTTGGTTTCCTCGACGATGTTGTAACTTTGTAAATCGTAAAATCATGTATTCTTATCACAATACATGTTGTCATTAATGTAGACAATTGTTCCAAAATAAAATTCTTAATCGTTGAACCGCTGCCAACGTTTTGAAATTTCTTTTCATCATCGCCGAGTAATGGACTACGCTGGTCGCTTTTGGTTAATCCATCGTCGAATTTCTTTGGTGTATCATGGTTCGCTAAATTGATGAATTGAAACAGATAGGAAGAAAAAAATTTCGGTTAGTTAATTTTGATGAATTCGATGAATTGAAATGTTATATATGCTTTCATTACGAGAAACTTTCCTACTTTCGTTTGAATATTTTTTCGTTGTCGATTCCGATTGAACAGCATCAATGAAGTCCATAAATTGCCCACGAAATGAGTTTAATGATTGTTGCAGCCATTGTACATGTGGCGTTGAATTTTCTCGATATTTTGCCCAGTGTTTCCGATCCGCCATTGCTAAATGATACGGGTAGTAATCAACTTGAAACTTCACTAATGATATTTGAAGTGCGCCACCATCTTTGAGATCAGGATGTGACGATCGTCCACCTATCGCATCGAACACAAATATTATTTACTGAGGTAGCAATAAGAAATGAACAAATGGATGGAAACAGTGAATTTTTTAGTTTTTCCGTTGTACGATTCTAAGAAGATAAAAAGATCACTGGTCTTGATATATATTCAACCTGCATATTTCAAGTGTTTCATTGTTATAATTGAATTAACAATCTTTAGAGAAAAAAAGTTTCCGTTTCAGGAAGGCAATCAAAAGATTAATCGTAAATATCGCGATAAACAGTAATAACTCACTTCCAGGATCATCACATAGATGTAAATCAATTCGCTGTGATAAAAAATGATATGACGTTTCGATAACGTCATAACGCATGAAAATTTTTGACATTGCTGTAGTACATGGAGTTTTTGATCTTGCTTGCTGTGAAATTTGCGCTTGATATTCCGGTAAGACCTGAAAAGTGATTACAATAAGAAATTGAGATAGAGAATGTTTAAAGAATTATTATCGGCTGGTATTTCATGAATACATAATGATAAATGATTATAACATTTTCAAGTTAATAGAAATTCATTCCGATTCAAGTAGTCATTCTTAGGACAAGGAAGGAGAAGTACAAACCTCGAGTTTCCTGGCAGCTTTTATTTTTCTCTCAGTCATTGTAGCACGTTCAATTAAACTGCCGAGCGAATCAATAAAATGTAGCGCAGCTTTCAATTGTGAATCCGTTAATACCCATAATAAATCATCCAATATCAAAACTAAACGTGAGCCCATAACAAAACAATCTGTGGAACAATATAATCAATCAAGAATAAATATAAAACATAAATATCAAGAAAAAATTATTGAACTCAAGTATTCATCTTTTTTTTCAATGTTATTGCTATTTCATGAATATTCTTTCGTTCCGGTATTGGTTTCAACTCACCGGATATTCTTTTTTTAATTGTAATACGACATCGCGCTTGATTTGTAAGTAATCTTAATGGCGTTAAATCTTCATCTTTTGTACTTCGTGCCTCAATTCTCAATGTTTGCCATTCTAATTCTTTGAATATTAGTAATTGTCCACGATCAACATCCTTAAGTCGCGTCATTCGTAAGTCACAACGTTGCCATGCTGGCGATTTAGATTCAACCATAATTCGAGACATCTAAACAATAAAATAAGAGGTGAAACAACAATGCTCATTACAATCATGAATCAACTAAACATTGAAATGTTCCATCTATAAGCGAAACTTCACGCGTGCGTGAAGTTTTCATTGTATAGACGTCAATGAAAGCAAAAAATTTGGAGGCCTCAATTCATCTCTGAAATTCTTGGTATCCATAAATCATTATTACTAATTTTTCAGCCGAACGATTGTTCAAGTCCTTTTTAATTTTTGATATTGGATTTTGAAACAGTATTGCGAATGAGTTGAAAAGTTTTGTTTCCTAATTTTTAGCTTATGTGGGGCAGAAAAATGAAAATTGAATCCTCGGAGCACCGTTTGTTCTCACACTAATATATGACAACGCAATTTCAATTGTATATTCGATTGAGAACCCTTCATTTTACCTGCACAGATGCAACAAACGCTGGACTTTTCAATGTTACTGAAACAGTATTAACCGCAACGGTGATACCATCTATGACTTTGTGAATGAACGAATATTTATTTGCACCACCAGGAAATGCAGTTGCAGTGTTTGGTGACATTGGACTTCGTAAGTCCTCACAAGTTACAACTTCAATGTGAACTTCGTCTAAATGCTATGAACAAAAATACAAATGTTATTGGATTGCACATTCTCGTAGGGTTTTAATTTCATTTTACCACTATTCGTGCATTGTATTTTGTTAAATTTACCAAAAATATCGGGACACTTTTCAACTTGGTCCATTGTATTCTCAAAATCACTTTATTGCACCAAGCGCTTGTTATTCTTAGCCATGACGGCAATTCTAATAGGTCTGTGAGCACTGCCTCGTCCAATTCCAAATTTGACAATTCACCTTCGCCTCTCAATGTACTCAAATTGATTTGATCTGTTGAAAGATTCTTCGTGAATCTGAAAAAAAGAACATAGTGATATAAAGACTTAATTTCAATATGTTCGAGGATTCTTTTATAAAGCTAATAATTGATGCAATTGAATGATTAGATTCAATTCTCTCTAAAAGAAATTTTGAATAAGTTTATATGTATGATTTATCTCAATTCATGCATGAAGAATATGAAATCATTATGGAATATGAATCTCAATGAAAAGAATAAACCAGAATGTTTTTTTCGATGATAATGTGAAAATGCTAATTCAAACTTGATCAGTTATTCTAAATACAACATAACTGTTGGTTTGCTATGATAATTCATTGCATTTATCTATTCATAAGCATGATAGTTCTGCCCTGATTAGGAAGTGGCATTTAGAATAATTCATTTAATAGTCGTAGTCCAATATCAGTATCGATTTGACTATTTGAAAGTATTTCATAGCATTCGAAAAGGAGTAATTCCAAATACTTTTAGATGCAACCTCATAATTAGGGTGCTGACTGGTACACCTTTTTATTCTTCATTATTGCATGAAGTGCATTGCACAGAGTTCCATTTTTTTCATGCTTATTCATTTCGGAGTATTGCATGATTGCACTTTTCCATCTACCCATTTTTTTGTTCATTTATTGGTTCACGAGAATGAAATGTATTTTCAGTTCAATTTCGTAGCGTCATGGTACAGAAGTCAGAAAAATTCAAGCCACACTTGACTGGTTGCATGTCAAGACTCAGATCTTGTTACATAAGATGATAAGAAACCAAACCAAAGAACTCAAGTGTAGAATGCACTCAGAAATTAATATCGAAAGTGTTTAAAAAAGATAGAGTGTGGTGAAAAAAGTATGACGTCTGTTACACTAAGCTGTATATCAGTGAGCAATTGAACAAATAACGACACATCTTGAACAGCTGTAGCAGATGTTTCTATGATTAATTCTTCATAACACATAACATTTTATTCGTTTTATTTCTGCTATCTCATACTCTGAATTGGGTTTGAATACTATCCAAACAATGTTTCAAACACCAGGTGAATAAATGTTAAAAGATATAAAATGATAAATGGAATTCAATTTCGACAATAAAACATGAATGACAAATAATGTCAACAAAAACAGATTTCGAATCGAGAATATACTAAAAATATTTTCGTACTGTGAACTAGCCTGGAATATCGGCAGAGTAACATTTATCACAAAACATTCTACTCAACTTCAGTAAAAAAGAGAAAAATAGATAAGCAGTTGTCAAGCTTAATAGCAATGATATAAGATGGAAAAAAAAACCCACAATCAGAAAGAAGCTTCCACAAACGTTAAAACGAAAACATTCTCGATTCAAAACATAACAGCAATGATATAACATTCTAATGTTGTTTATTTATAATTAGAATGTTCCCCCAACGATAAAATAAACTTCTTGAATTCATTTAATATCTAATTCTTCGTATTAAAAAATAATTTATCATATTCCTTCTTCATTTCATATTCTGAATTGCGTTGAAATTTCGTCCGAACCTCAAAGAAGCCAAATGGATAAATAACAAACAACATAACAAATGATTTCGAAATATTTTTCAACCGTAAAATACATAACCAATAAATTTGTATTCAATGGATTTCATTGAACTGCAAGCAAATTGTTTAGTTCATGATAGAAACAAACCTTGACAGATGCTTTAACAATTGATTCTTGATAATAGACACCATTTTTATCACTCGATGTTTTGCTTATATTTTAATTGAACAAAATTGAATTTTTCCGGGTTTTATGTACACTAAAAATATCCATCAACAATTAAACACATAAATTTGCGTATCACAAACATTTTTATCAATTTTATCCATTGCTTGGTATGTTTTATTGTGTGCAGCAACAAAGAGACAGCTGTGATGTTTCATAACCTCAAAATCTATAAATTAAATGCCAACACATCAATATCATCGAATTGCTTCATATAACACAGATTAATTTATGATTAAATTGGGAAATTTAATTTATATGGTGAATTTGTGCCTTATGGAATAGTTATGATGTATGATATACATATAAACAATTATTATTATTTATACTGCTACAGAAATTAGACTAAAATGTAATTGTTCTAGTGGTGACTTCTCTCCTCTATCTATGGGAAGGGGAGACTGATTGACAGTTTTTATTTTCAATAATCGGCAGAATAGATATTCAAATTTTTTTCATTCCTTCAGTTAGGTTTTGAATGTTCCATGGAAATGCGCCTTAGCGTATTTTCAAATAAACGCGCTCTTTCGCGAGTTTTCAATACAGATTCCGATTCACCTTCGCTATTATCATCGCTGCCATATCCTCGTAACGCCAACATCTTCAACAATATTTACAATTTATAACCTCAATGGCCGTGTTCGTCGGGCTCATCATTTTGATATTGATGAGTGCGCATGCGCGCAATGATGCGCTAAAACGTCGTGCGCAGCTGGACCCGACGCTCGATCGTTGCTCACGTCGCTCCATTCTACCACATGTACTCCAAGTGTACAATGTGCCTTGTTCAGTGTTCACGAAGTTTCTACCGTTCATAGTTTTCTCCACTTTTATTTAAAATAGTTGAATTGTGTAAACATTGAAGAAGATGGACAATAATCACTCAGGGCTGGCCGTAGATGTAAACGAACTGGAAAATCGAGTTGATGAAATAATTAAGGTTTGTCAACTTATTGTAATCATTATTTATACATAATAACTATTTACTCTAACGTAACCGAGAAAAAGTTTCATTAAAGGTGCTGGGGATTGAAAATAATGTGCCTATGTTAAAAATTAAGTGAATGTTCGGAGGTGGAGCTCCACGTGCAATAACATCAACTGTTTATAGGGAGTGAGCACCGCAACGTTTCTTTATTATTATTTGCATTCAAGGAGGCTTTTTCCTCCACCTTACCCCTTTCCGACGTGGAGCTTCATTTTCGAATATAATTTTCTTCAATGTGTCTTCACCGTAGTTTTCGAGTGATTGAACTCGGAAGATCATAGTGTATATAAGCATAAGGTTTTCATATAAGCAATATCTCTGGCATAAGAATTCTACTTAAATGCTTAATTACTCAATAATGCGTGTAACAAAAATGGAAAAAAATTGCCATCTAAACAACGTTTTATCACTTCATTTTATCAATTCACTGCACAATGATTTCAGTCACCAGCTTCATCGAATAAACTCAATGAAATTTCAATACACAGACCGATCGCTATATGTGTGTATGCGCATGTATAATGTATATCGGTATGTGAACCTGTATGATTGAACTAGTTCAATTGTTTTCAGGATTGGGTCTTTGATGGGTTTTTTGAAGATGACGGCACAAGTTCCTCTGATTCGGAATCCTCCGATTCAGAATCTTCCGATGATGATGAGCAACCAAGGCGTCAAAGAGTCTGCATAAGGAATTATGTAGAAGTGACTGTCCCTTCATATTCGGAAGAAGAGTTCAAAAGTCACTTCAGACTTCGAAGAGCATCGGTGTATAATTTGATAGGTGAGTACAGTACATGAAGAAAATGGGGAAATATCCATTTCTTTTTTATGGATTCTATTTGAAATTTACAATACGAATTCAATGGAAATGCAAATTTGTATGTGTTTCAGAACGTTTCGCACAGAGTAATTACCTGGAGTATAATGAACCACACGACAATGCAATTACTCATGAACGAGCTTTCTTGCTGACGCTGTGGTATTTAGCAAACACTGAAACTTTCCGCCAAATCGCTGATAGATTCAATTTATCAAAAAGTTGTGCACATCAAGTTTTGCTGAACACACTAGATTTTGTAAATTCTTTAACAGAAGAAATTATAAAATGGCCAACCGAGGAGGAAGAAAAAAGAGAAATCAGCAGACAATTTTCGAGACGTGCTAATATTCAAGGAGTGATAGGCGCGATCGACGGATGCCACATGCGTATTAGGAGACCTATCGAGCATCAAGAAGATTACGTCAATCGGAAAAGATACCACAGTGTCATTTTACAAGCCGTCGTAACAAGTAAACAAATGTTCACTGATGTGCACGTCGGTGAACCAGGATCCATGCACGATGCAAGGGTCCTGCGAAAATCTCCACTATTCCATACCGCTTCAGATGATCTTAATTTTTTTGGGGATTACTTTCTTTTGGGCGACTCAGCGTACCCAAGTCTGCAATGGCTTGTACCCCCTTTCCGTGATAACGGCCGATTAACTCGCCAACAACGGTTGTTCAATTATCGCCATTCATCTACCCGTGTATACATAGAACAAGCTTTCGAATTGTTACGAGCAAGATTTAGAAGACTGCTACATTTCAATAATCTTCGCTTAGATATCATTATTCGCTGCATAATGGCGGCATGTATATTACATAATGTTTGTATCAGAGACGATAATGAGCATGATTCCGATGAAAGCGGCAACGAAAATGATGATGATAATGATGATGTGAACCAAGACAATAACTACGACGGTAATGAACAGGATAGGCGACAAGCTATATTTGATGCAATGTTCCGTGAAAATGCGTAACGTGATCCATTATGTTTAAGAAATGTAGAAAAAAATCATTGTATACGCAAAAAGATAGCGTTTTCATTTAAAGCATGAACTAATTGTAAATTCGCTTATATCAATAACCTCCTACTGTACTGATACTGTAAATATATTTTATGAACGAGCCTTGTTATTTATTGTATTTATTACAAAAAAATAAATTTTTTAAATTAGCGATACATTTTCTTTTCTCATTAAAATTACTTATTTCTATTAAAAGAGTGCACAGCCATGAATCTTAAAGTATATTACAGTTATTTACTCCTGAGTATTTCTGCTTTGTGTCGATTGCTGAGCTTTCATTTGTAAATATGCCTTTATCAATTCACGCTTTTCTTCATCAGCTTTCATTTTCTTTTCTTCTAGAAGTACCTTCCTTTCTTCTAATTCAACCTTTCTCCTCAACAACTCGAGTTTTCTTTCTTTATAATCTAGCTTTTTTTTCGCATAATTTGGCTTTCTTCGGTGTCCTTTCGCAGTTTTTTTTTTCCTTCTGATCTTCCGTGGTCTTCTGTTCTTCTTTCGTGGCCTTCTGTTCTTCTTTTCTAATCTCCTGAGGTTGAGTTTCGATCAGCGGTTTTTTCTTCAAGGAACTTAAAACAAATCGAGAGGAGTTCGATGGCTTCGTTCCCAGGATTTCATCCATGTCGTCGAAAAACAGGAAACGGGACGGCGCACGGCCAGTCCTGTCATAATTGTTAAACTGTAAATCTGAGATTTTTTTCCGTCCTTGGAGCTATTTGAGAAAGGCTATAGAGTAAATCCCCATTGGAAAAATTAAAAAATTTTCATTTTTCAGG
>JAPYZH010000575.1:0-35911 GCA_030523085.1 Meteorus colon | reverse complement strand
AAAAATAAAAAAAAATATTTTTTCATGTACTTGAAAGATGTGTTTATTACATAGGATACATTTTATCCCATAATTTTTAGCAAAGATCCTCGAAAAAAATCGCGAAAATAGCCTATTTTCGAGGCGCCCTAAAGTGAGAGGACGCCTTAAGAAAAGAAGGATAATGACAAAAAAATAAAATAGTAGAACAATACATAACAAAAATCTTCACCATCTCTTGATGAACCTTATATATGACCAAATAGAAGAAGATTAAAGTCGCAACCCTAAATTGTTCAGTTGATGTAGAAAAAATAATTCTTAGAAATCACTCGTTCATGTGACATTTTGACCAAAATGCACCCTCAAATCACTTTTTTCAGTCTCAATCGAAGGCCGATGAAAGCAATACTATCAAGAATGATGTAGAGTACTAACAGAATAATCATGGAAAACCAATAGTTTACGTGTGCCATGTCCATTTCTTGCAACAATTTCTTGGGATGAGCAAGATGACAGTAATCATCAGAGCACAACATCTTCTCCCTACCAAATCTGTAATAATTTTGTAACTGTTGGTGTTTTATCTCTTCTCTCCTTCAATTTCAATAGATGCATTATTGCATATAAATCTGAAGTAATCGACTAGGAAATAAACTTACCCATACATAGAAGCCATAGCGCTTTCAAATCCATATTTGAGAAATGAAGCGTGGAATAACCACTGCAGGAAATATGGCGCATCATTTAAATGCACAAAAAATCCACTGAAGACAACAAATGGCATAATAAATAGTGGACCAAATATAACAGCATTGTGCATCTTCATTCCAGTGCCGACAATCACACCAATTGTTTGTGCCACAAGACTGACAACCACATACGCCATCGATAAAAGTGCAAATCTTCGGCCCTCCATTATCTGTCCACTCATTACATAAACGATTAGTGTGTAAAGAGACACAGCAGCAATTTGAATTGGTAAATCAGCTAATTTATTTGCCAGATAAAATGATCGTAATTTATACCATCTGTTGAAATGCTCACGCATGACAATTGGTACCACACTCGGATCTGTGAAAATTGAAACATATCGGACATGAATGTGCGATATCAGAATTAACGGCCGTTCGAATCTATGCATAATACATAGCAATGATCAAAAATCTCATTCTTCATCAATTTATATGATTTTTCCGCCATATTTGGTCACATTATTGTGAGTAAATTTTAGTTATTATGATCATCTAAAATTCTGTATAAGAATACACCTAAAAAATTCATTAAAGTAGTCTTGCCGCGAACCTCATTATAATATATTAGATAAAAATTTGATATTTTTTCATTAGACTATTTAATATATGCACGAAAAGCCTTCAACATTTCAGAGTGCATCACCGACTATTTATTACGATAAATAATTAATGAAATTTCGAAATTGAACACACGGCTTATAGGAATCTCGCTCCGACAGAGATGTAAAGCATAAATGTTGAGAAAACCCTAAGGATTATTTCTAAACAAAAAAAATTGAGGATTTTCGAAAAATTGCGATAAATAACATCGATTTAGTAAAGTAATTACTTGATGAGTTGGCGTAGTAGTATGGGCGATCAGACAATGTAAGTCAAATCAGATTGAAATCGAAAAACTTCATAATGAAAAGTAGTCCATAAATGATCATGACACTAATTTCAAAAATCACCGACTTTCGTTATACTGATGAAATAATATTTACATTGATCATATATGGCTTATTTACGGTGTTACAAATAATAAGATGTCTTTTGACTAGCTAATGTGACGGGGCTACCTTAATATACATAACACAATTTGTGTTCAATTCTACAATTAGAAATGTTAATTGATTTTTGTTGAACGTGTAGGAGCGAAAGTTTGAAGAATTATCCGATAACAAGCCTATAAAATGAACACCACCGATCACAGATAATGCAACCTCAAATAGATTTATCAAATGAACAAGCTTAACATATAAATCTTTCACTCAATCTCTATCACTAGTCGAGTATCGTAACCAATTATCATTTTGTATGATAATAAGCTGAACATTTGAAGATATACTCACAAGTAATAATTGTTGCACTGAATGCCGAAAACATGAGAAACATAATGCTAAAGAATAGAAGGTTAAAATTGTCAACGGCATATGCTGCATCTTCACCAATCCCGTAGTAAATTGTTCCAACAATGAAAGCTATTATGCAATGCATGCCTAGTCGAATAAACGTCAAGACCTGAAATTTGAAGAGTTCATAACAGATGACAATTCCATCTTTTTTTCCATCCTACAAGCAAATTATAAGGTAAAAGCCCCCATTATTGACACTATAAGAATGTATGTAAATGTTTGAATTTTTCTGTCATATGAAAAATTAATGTAATCAACATTTCTTGCATTGGACACTTTAATTGATGTTTCTACTTGGATATTTTGATTAATTTATTTAAATAGCAATAAATCAAATAAAAATATATTCATTTAATACCAACAAGTCGAGTGTAGATATTATTGACAGGGTAAAATAGTCTCAGAGCCAACTATTGTCATACAATAGACCCCATTATTGACAGGTCTAATGCACATACGCATTCCAGAAGTTTATGGAAAATGAGTTGAGACCACATCAATTAAAAACATATCAATGATAAATATGTCGATAATATGTCGACATGTATGTTAAGGAGGTTAAATTAGATTACTTTAAAATATAGCCTGTCGCTAGTTAACACACGTGAATTTTTATGTACCGACTATTGACACCCGCTATTTTTAAATTATAATTAAGATTTATCAGTCTGAATCAATGATTCTGGGGTTATTTAGACTATGAATAACCTGAAATAATTTTGAATGATGGACTTATATCAGAACTGTGTGGGGAAATACGTTTCTGAAAATACGATCTCTCTTAACGAAATTGTTGAAAAATTTCAAATATACTAGTGATAGTAGTCTACTCGAAAAAATAACATTTTTTTACAGTGAACATTTTATATCCTGAAATAAGATTAAATTTTTTTTCATTTGAATGTGTGAATAGTGGGGGCCCTGTAATAATAGGAGCTTTTACCTTATGACCGAAAATTTGAGCATAAAAATAACCTTGTCTCTCGATAATTTGATGGTATTACGTTGAAACAAAATGCACAACTGCTTAGGAAAATTCGTGGCATAATAGGCTGTATAACGTTTTTCAACATCGTACACATTATGAGAATTCTCATTATTGTCATACTCCAAGCTGAGTCCGCGTTTTAATGGGCCTCCAATATTCCACTGAATTTCCACATCTGACATTTCTCGCCAATCATTACACTTGCCACTATTAATTGTTCCCACCAATTTTTCTTTATAATCGCCATAATCACCATTGCATACTTCCATTACTGTGGAATTAATGATTAATTGCTTCACTGATATAGCAATAAAATTCGAAAATACTTCGTATCTGCGAAATGGCTCATGGATATAATTACGCTTAGGGGGCAAACGTACAAAAGTCCGCTGGATTGTGATAAGTAGGACAATGAAGTTGGTGTTGAGCGAGATATGAGACAACTGGTTTGGTACCTCCTGTATATACACAATAACCGTCAACAATCACGTAAAGATGATCCATCATGCCGAAGAGCATTGCACTAGGTTGATGTATACTTATTATTATTATTCTCGGACCGTCTCTTGCTAATGATTTTAGCAGATTCACGCATTGTTTCGATGTAACACAGTCGAGACCACTATCAAACAAAATTATCGAATATATTGATGTAATTCTTAGAAATTAATGAATAATGAGGAACTTTATGAGACCGACACATAGTCTTTTTTTTTTGTTTTTTCAAACCATTATCAATAAATATTATATGTAAAAATATTGATTTCAAACCTTGTAGGTTCATCAAAAAACATTATTGGTGGATTATTGATGACTTCATAAGCAATTGCGAGCCTTTTTCGTTGTCCCCCGCTGAGTTGACACGCTCTCGTATGCCGACATGACTCTAAACCCATAGCAGCAATGATTTCATCGACCTGTGGTGTTTAATATTTAATTATTTATGAAAATATATCAATATGCAGTTACATATATACCCCAAAATTCCATTATAAACATAATATCAAATATATGTATTTTGTATGTGAAATTATTCATTTACTCTTTCATTTTTCTTTTTAGCGCTCATCCGGATTTTTAAATCCGCTGCAATACGAAGGCTTTCTTGAACAGTGAGAAGTGGCTCGAGCATATCATCCTGCATTATGTACGCGGATAATCTACGGAATTGACGACGATCACGAGGCTTCCTGTCGACTGAAATGACACCACTCGTTTGAACCCTGAGTTCAGAAAGAATTCATGTCACTCAATAAAAAACTACTGATAAGTGAGGTTGACATGAAGTTTTGAGGAATTTTACTCATTTCTACATCTACTGTCTCCTACTTTGATAGGATTGTGACATAGAACCTCAAATTTCAGAAAATTATGACCAACCTCCAATTTAGAATCTGTCCGAAGTTATTACTCTTTTGTTTGGTCTATATATTATCGATACTATCACTGCTCACGTGGCCCCCTCCCTTTTTCCTCCAAATACACTTCAATTTCGCAAAAATTAGAAGAATAATATGTGCAAATGACTAACAAGATTTCCGTGTTCATTTCATATAACGAAATTGTCCTATCGATGTGCTGTATGCCAAAATTTTTTCTCATTCCTCTCGATTGTGAATATCGAATTCCAAGAGTATCGTCGTCGAACCTTCAAATCCTCCGAATAGAGAATAATGGCAAAACTCGTTGGTGAAACCGATTCATACCTGTCTTGTTCAGTTCAATAATATTGAATTAATTCGCGAAACATGATAGACTACCGAAAAATAATCTACCACCTCTATCAGAAGTTACTAAAGAAATTAGATGGCTCATAGTTGCTCATATCTGACACGTGCATATCATCATAAACATATTTTATCATTTCCCATGCAATTACTCACATATGGATGATCCAATATACTAACAGCATCACTGTCAATATACAGACAGTTAATATTCTACTGCAATTATCCCCTTCAGGTACTATTTGAAACTTATTCACTGAACAAAGAACAAAAGAATAATCGTCTTCACTTACGAAAATCCCGCTAAAATATCCATGAGAGTAGATTTACCAGCACCTGACGGTCCCATTATTGCTGTTAACTCGCCCACTCTAAAATCACCGCTGATATTCTTCAACACATGACGCAGCTCTATAAATAATTCAAATACAATAATGCAGAGAAAAAATCGTAGAGTCCAATTCACATTATGAAGTTGTAAAAAAGTGAAGAAAACATTGATATATGGCTCAACAGATTTACATGTGTGGTTGAAAAATTAATCTGATCATCAAATTCTAGCCATCTGCTTCTATAAACCGCACATACATTTCATCAATATGCTATGACAGAATATTCATCTGATAAATAATAGCAGCATCAAATTCGACTTGATCCACAGTTATTTGTTTACTTTGTGATGCTTCCAATACATTCGTCATTTTTTATCCAAAAATTTGATAATTGAATAAAGATATACGGGAGAATTCGTGTCTTTGAAATATGATAATTTAAATGTTGAATCAAAGATAAGACCAAATAGAAGTTGATTTCAAGGCCATACATACGAAAAGCAATATCATCCAATGATAAATGTTTTCAAAATGAATTCACATTTGTTACTATACATCCTGGAAGTAAAAGCGTTTATTTTTATCATATATTACCCATTTTTGGAGCTCCACCACGCACGGTATATGATATTCTTTCGAAGGTCAGGTTCAATGCACGTCCCGACTGCAACAAAAGTTTCTCGTTTTCCCTTCCCATCATTATTTTCAACGAGCTCTTCAAAATTCTTGAAATTTCAAATCATCCATGAAATCTTCACCTATTGCCTATAATTATGTATTTTCGTTTGATTTATTTTTTTTCTTCCGCAAAAATTATGATCGTGCAGAGACGTAAATCACGAATATGTGCTTTTCATTATCGTAAATTATTTCGAAACCCGTGCATTTTCCTAAAAATCCGAAAAAATATTAACATCGTCGTACGTAACAAGGAATAAGGAAATCTCAAATGAAAAAAAACAAAAGAAATACTTTTGTGATAAAAAAATCTTACGAAGTGGACTTGTGCACGATTGAACACAGACTGCCAGCAACAGCACCCGTTGTACCACTCGAAATTATTATTCCAGCAGTGAGACATGATATTGTAAATGCCACGCGTTCTCGATGCTCACTTACGCTGCCACAGTCCAACTCGTCGTCCTCCCCCTCTAGTACCTTTCACTGATATATATGATGATTCTATCACTCTTGAATAAACATCGCATATCAAATCCAAGAACTTCATGTCAAGCTAACATTTTATCCTACTAACACATTTTGATGTTTGGATACGTTTATTTATTTATTTATTCATTTTTTTATTTATCACAACATTCCCCAACAATCAAATACGCAGTAAATAAATCAATACATGTCTAAAAAGATTACAATTTAATCCAATCTACTATTACATGCTGGATCTAATACACTATTTCACCACTCCCTCCCATATAAATGAAGATAACATTCAAATTTGGGAGTGATAAGTTGAGTGCCAGCGCTATCAACATTAATAAGGTACTGAAAGAATATATGACCATTCTGATAGAACGTACCAAACGTAATTAAATATCTCCATGTAGGAACATAGACATGAAATTGAAGAAAATTTGCCCATATAAAACAATTTTTTCTTCTACGTAGTCAGTTATTGTTCTGAAGTGATTTTATGTAGGAATAGAATTCAGGTATTTTCCATACCGATAAGAATCTAATCGGTATATATCCTCGTGAGATAGTCTGATATCACGCACTAATAATCAAAAAACAAACTCTGCCCCATAATTTATGTCACATTAAGTTTCAATCAATGAAGAGACAGCATGATGATGAATAATTCATTATTGCGATGGAAAATATTTGAAGCGATGTCGGATATCACGAAGCAAGATTTCATCGATGAATACAATTTGGGGAGGAATTTTACTTACAGAATCAACGATGAACACTTATTGGTGAAAATGCGCAACTGGTAACAGCGTCGATTTGATCTTTGAGAGTTAACTGTGTATGGTGTGCCTTCGAATACGGAGATATGTTAATGGCTTTATCAACTTAATATAGAAATGCATCGGGTTCGTTAACTTCATTATACTATATTACAATCGGCGCTGTTGTTAAAATATTTCCTAAATGAAGTCAAAATATATTTTAAGTGATAACGTTATAATGAAATAACTAATATTATCATTGAAATACCAAGTGACAATTTGAGTGATAATCGACGAAATTTATACTATCGGAAATTCCAAAGGTCACTTATATATAACAGTCATGTGGGATACTATCCAATCATGTTGACACTTCTTCTGCCTCCTATGTGTTTTTTTTTTTATTTTTTTTTTTTTCGACAACAAATGTTTTCATTTCTACAAACTTCTTGTTCAACTTTGTTATGCCGTACGGATCACTGGTAACAATTCGCATGAACATCAACCAATGAATACTTGAAACTATATTCGACTCTAGTATTTGAATGGTAAAATGACAGAATTGCGCCAATTCTAGTTGAGTAGTAAGGGACCCAAACTGACGCCTATAAATAAAAATGTTCAATTTCTTTGGTGGGCGTGTGAAAAAATGTTTTTATTGCTGTTAAACGAGAGAGGCTGTGCATATATTGGTTATATTCGATTAGTACACATCCATATACATACAGATATCACGTTAATGATACTACTTTGCAATCAGATGCTTTTTCAATCTAAAAAATCAAAAATACGATGCATTATTATGGATCAATAATTGCCATGCATATATATTAAGATTTTTAGATTCATCATATGTTATTGACACGTGTGGGAACTCCATCAGTATAGAACTGCCATACATCCCATAGTAGATCCTTGACTCGAGTTATCCATTGTGAAATGTCATTTTTGATCAATGAAATCAGTCAATGGCTGGTTGTCATCTAAAGCACAATATTTATGTAAAACTCCTCGATGTTTCTACAGTATTTCAAAGATCATCCACAAAAATCTGTCACAGAAAGTATTCATGAGATTACTTCCTTAACTTCAAATTGAGTATGAGCCGTTAATTGGGCTGCAATATAAACAATGCTCTTCATCCATAAGATAACTTGGGTTTTCGTATGTAAGCAACGTATCGATACTTCATTACTTTTATTTTATTTTACTACAAACAAAAAAATAAACTTCTTCATTCTGTCATTGAGATTCCACAAAGCATTAGGAATAGAAGTAAATGTATATTATTAATATGTGCGTCGAGAAGAAAATTTCGGCATTTCTACGACTATATATACGCGACTAGCTCCACATTTAAGCTCTATTTCATATTATTATTCCACATCAAGTAATCCCAATTTTTCTCTATTAATTCTATTGCGGTCGATTTTTATTATGTCACCATGCCATGAAGTACAAACTGAGGTTCGGTATTCATATTTCAATGTTGAAAATTCATTCTTTATTCGTGTCATCAAAAGGAATCGGTATCACAAAAATAATTCAAGCTACTAAATATTAGGTTTTGCCCCGATTTTTGTTTGTCGTCGCACCCGGCCCATGAAATTCGGTAACACTCGAAAAAGTAAATGATCTGCCTGACAAGACTGAGACAAACCAGTAGCACGTAATATTATCATAGTGTTAGAATTATTCACAACAAAATAACGGTCAATTAATAATTAACGACGAAATAACTGAATATAAAGGTGTTGATTTTCAGTTTATGACGTAGCTTGCATCTATCATGTTATTGTTAATTATTATTTTTTCCGTTACGTTGCCGTTAATTATTGTTTTTTCCGAAATTTTAACGTAAGTTATTTCTGTCGGTTGTTTTATTGTTATGATGAAATTACATGGAACCGACAAATGATATTTGAGGAATCACAACTACGTAGTTTACCATTTTCATTACTATTAATTAAATAAATTCATTCTCCTGAACATATCAATAGGGCAGTTACAGAGTATCCATATTTTAACTGGAGGTGTCGATGATGAACTCTCAATCATCCGATGAGGCATCCATCTTTTGCTACGATTCGATGACTGATATTGAAAACCTAATCATAAGGTTCAACTAAATTTACATTCAATGATAGAGCTTGAAAAATCCACATACTTTCCGTAAAAAATACTGAAAAACCACATATTTCTTTTGTTTGAAAAAATGTGATCTAGTCTCCTTATCGTCTATTTAATTTACACCAAAGTGCGCTCGCCGTGAGCAAGTGCATAAGTACACCAATACCAACAATCAAAATTAAATTATTCATGACATTTGTATCGCTTATTTCCATCTCACCCAGAAATTTGGATGGTTTTCTGTAATGGCAATAAATTTCATCGCATTTGAGATCTATACGATCGAAACCATAAATTGTATAGAGAAGACTATGAAATCCTGCGCGGAAATATGAAATATGAAACAGCCAACGGAATGGAGCTGGTGTGTCCATGTAACGAATACAAAATCCGAATACCGAGAAAAGAACAGCAATTATGGGTCCGGCAAACACCGCAATCTACAAGGTAAAACATATTTTACTGATCTCTTCATAATTTTTGCAATATTTTTTAATGTCATTATTACTGTAATTAATCTCAAATATACTCGTTTAATAGTTACCCGAACTGGTGTGGTTGCACCTATGAAGAACCCCCACGCCTGTGCGGTCAGGCTTGCTGCAATGCTCACCAACATAAATAAAACAACACGATGCGTTTCAATAGGTTGTCCTGTAAGCCAATAACTCACAACCAAATATGTTGTGGCACATGCTGCTTGAAATGGGATTTCAACCAATAATAAACTGATGTAATATGGAGCCAATTTGTACCATCGATTGAAATGTTCTCGAGTCAAAATTTGCATTTCTATTGGAAATGCTAACGTGACGGCCATTTTACCAGTATAAACAATCAATAATAATGAACCATAAAGGTATACATAATTGGCAAGAACTCCATTAGCACGATAACCACTGCCCATGTATAAATACCCGAAGATCACACCAATCATCAAATGACATAGCAGACGAATTAGCATTAGAGAATAGTCTCTTTTCAAGCACATTAATTGTCGTTTGTACAGAAGATAACATTGCGCCAAGAATCCGGCTGGTGGTGGTGGTTCTTTAACACTACCTGTCACCGACGTATCCATCCCTTTTTGTGATATTGAAGTTTGTTTTCGACTATCCCATATTCTTTCAGCAGCAACTGCTAATTTTTCAATAGTCACACCATAATCACCAATAGCAACTTCGATGAGAAAGTCAGCAGGATTGTGATAAGACGGGCAATTGACTCCGATCGATGCCAAGTGAGGTAGGAAAGATGCAATTGTTCCGCGGTAAATACAATGACCACCGGCAACTGCGTATAATGAGTCAAACATTTCGAAAAGTAATGCTGACGGTTGATGTATCGTACATACTACTGTACGTCTTTCAACTCGGGCCAATCGCTGTAGCAACGCTATACATGAGCTGCATGAAGCTGAATCCAAACCTGCAATTGACAATTGATTGTGAGTATTACTAGTGATGGATGTTTCGATTTTTTTCCCTACCGCAGTGAAACTTCATATATTTTTCCATGATCTATCAATATTCAATATGTTTTTTTAAAAACCATTTTATAACTCTTTAAACAGCAATTATCCAAAACCTATTACTGAATACGATATTTCGATCCAGCCTATGACTGCTCGAAATTTCCGTGCACAGTCCTCGATTACAATAGAATAAAATTATGTGATGATGGTTGTATATTTCGATGGGATGTTAATCTAAAATTCAATAATTGAGGTGATTCAGTAATTCAGAAATACGTGAATTGTAGCTGCGTCAATTTTGCGCGGTATTCAAATAAGATATTTATCCAAGAACGCCCGCCGAATAGTTGGGAAACATGAGGGACTGTTGAAAGAAGTGGTAGAGATTAGGAATATCTTGAAGGGGTTTCAAGGTGAGCTAAATTCAGTGAAAATTTATTGAACACTCTCATTAGTACAAATCGGTTTTGGGCTTTCCATATTGTCTCGAACAGGCTAACTATGAATTCAAATACAAGAATACATGACAAATTGGACGTGAAGAAACTAATGCGTTCGAATCAAATAATAAAAAAGCACATATACCTGTCGTTGGCTCGTCGAGAAATAATACTGATGGATTGCTAAGAAGCTCAAAGGCAACA
The DNA here is from genome assembly GCA_030523085.1 of Meteorus colon. NCBI lineage: Eukaryota > Metazoa > Arthropoda > Insecta > Hymenoptera > Braconidae > Meteorus > Meteorus colon. The sequence continues at coordinate 24,575 of JAPYZH010000575.1, read as the reverse complement.
TCTAATCTTTTCTTCTGGCCACCTGATAATCGGCCGCATAATGTATTATAACAGTGACTCAATCCAAGCATTTCCAACAACTCCAGGACCTTGAGGAAAATTTTTTTCATGCATGAGGAAAGTTAAAATATTTCACCGTATCTTCTAATTATTTAGGCGAAAATGAAAAAATGAAAAGAACTAAGCATTTGGTGAAATGAGAGATTACTATACCTGTGTATGCTTGAAGGTCGAACTAATAGTGTAACCTAATTTGAGATTGGCTGCGAGCATCATGGCCTCACCAACAGTTAATTTGTTTCGTGGCACTGATTCTTGTTGTATGTATGTCGACGTTCTCTTCCAACGTTCACTATAGGGTAATCGTGCTTTGCCGTTAACAAACACATCACCCGTCATGCCGTGTACACTGAAGTAAAATCATATTTTATATATTAGTTTACAATTTAATGAGCAATGAAACTGCATATTTCGGAATAACGGCGCGAAATATGTCATGTTGATGTTTATTAGCAAATGTTTTTACTTACGTGAATCCCGCAAGCACGTTTAATAGTGTTGACTTGCCAGCGCCTGATGGCCCCATAATCGCCGTCAATTCGCCCGCGCGAAATTCACCACTGACACCATGAAGTATTTCTTTAATGTCTGTGAAAAAATCGATGTAGCGAATAAAATAGTATAATAACCAAATTTGTTTCTGATTAAAAAAATCAAAAATAGTGAGTTGATATAAAATGAATTCCATGATCCCCTTCCTCACCCACCCACACCCGCCCACATACAAATACACGCATATATATATGTATGTATACATACGCGCAAAGCCCGCAATCGCGTGCTTCCGACGATACGTTCTTATGCATGACTGGTAACTTTTCCAGTGGGGTTATACTACAAAAGCGTACCGTTATGGAAAATGTGAAAAAATAAGAGATACGTTTCGATACTAATATACGACTCGATTTTCCATGCACAATATGTGATTGCAAGCATTAGCAATTCCAGTAGATGTGAAAGTACTAGGGTCTGATTTACTATTTGTAGCGTTTCTCAATTCAGTGTTTTAATTGCATAACGTTTCGCACAATTGCAGAAATCTTATATTTTTTTATTTCTTAGCAATTTTTTTTTCCATTCGTTTTGCAGCTCTTATATAAATAGCAATCCAGCCGCGCAACGTAGAAGCTCGTGATTCATTCATTTGCTCTCTTATTTCACAACCTCCTACTTTGAAGAACTGAACAATCAAATGAATAATGCAAGGAAAAAAAAACTATTGTTGCAAAATTCAATGAGCAATGGATGGCATTACATTTTTCCTATTAGTGGTCATATTTTTTTCCGCATTTACATTGCATGAGAATGATTGTTGAGTGTTCATTGAGACATTGACAAGACCAATGAGAGTGTCATCAGCCGTCGTTCAAAGTCGTTCCGTCCCCAACTACAGCCTTCTAAACTCATCCGTATCGATTAAAATTGACAGTTTCCATTATTTTTTTCTCATCAGGAAACACAAGTGAAATTTCACTCCTATGAAATGTCAATAAAAAAGACCGATAATTTGGTGAAGATTTCATGACAGACAACAATCCATATGCATGTAAAAACACACATGAATAATTATATATACATATGTGTATACGTGATAAGATTATCCTTCCGAATGTGTTCAGTATATTCAAAACACGTATATTTTCAACATTCCGCATGACATATACGAATTCCTTTAATAGCCTTATTCATCATCCGTCAATACACGTATCGCCATGGAATATTTATATGACAAAAATAAAAATCAATTCGTGAAAACAATCAATATGGGATCCGTGTATTTCTGGTCCATGAAATAACAGTGACATATTTCATTTCATCTGTAATTCGAAAAGAAAACAAAAGAATACAAGAACAAGAATAAAGCATGCATAGAACAAGAAGCCTCACATCACAAGAAAATATAGATGAGTACTACTCGAAAACTCGAACAATGTTTCCTAGCCTCAAAACAGATAGGCAGTGGGCGCGTGATTAGTTATCACGTGACGTTTACCACTTCCTTAAGTCATCATTCGAATAACATATTGAGTTGCTGCTGATAAACGAACGTGTATTCATGGTGTTGAACTTTGGCTTTCTCATATATTTTCATTAGCCCGACAATGAACTAAATGCTATAACTAGGTACAATATGGGAACAAAAATAATTGACGAAAGACAACAACTATATATAACGAGGCAAAGTAGTTTTATCGTTAGTACTAAGAGTAATATTGATCATATTAATTCTCGATTGATCATCGAAATTCTATATAGAGATATTCATTATAACTTTGAATGACTTTTTGATATATATTTTTAATACTGGTGATGGTGGATTCATCCACATAATTGCAATTATCGTTGATGTATGGGATTCTTAAAAAATCGAAAACACAATTTCTATCGACATGCACATACATTTTATCCTTTTAGGAAACGATGTTAATATGGCAACACCCATGAGGTTGGTGCTCATTTAATGTACAAAAAACGTATTTTCTGACTCACCAGGTTTGAATTTCTTCAAATTCCATGATCGCACATTATACCGTACGTTGGAAAATACCAAATCGACCTCGGGTCGCTTCGGAAATGCATGTTTTTCATTGACGTCATAAGTATTGTTAGTTGGCGGTAAGGTGGGTAATTCGGTAACTTCGTTTTCGTCACAGTGCCCGGTATTCTGACAACAACTCAGTGACGAACGCAACGGAACTCCGTGCGCTGGCTGATATGAGCCACTAGTCATTTTTTTTTCCTTCCAATCTAAAGCCATTCAAACTTCAATATCGATTACAGTAGATTGTTAAAACTTTTCCATTCCTCCTTTCAGGAATATCAAACGAAGGGCAACCTGAAACAATAAATCAACATTAGGAACTCATGATGGTTCACCGATCGAATTGTTAATGATTCACTACATGACATATCGAGAATAACATCATATGGATTAGTTCATGTAGGAAATGGCCAAATATCTTTCAGAAATAAGCGAAGAACTTTTGCTTCTCGTAAACTTTGACAAACAATTATTTATGACTGTTATTGGCATTGATTTCTACGTTTTTTTTTCCGATTTTTCGATTTTTTCGTCATGCAGAAGCAAACATTACGAAATTTTCGCGTCTGCATACCCTTTCACTCTTCATCATCCACCTCATATCATATGTATAAGTTCACAGTGATTACGTGACTCAATAGAAGTAAGTGAATTAGAGCAAATTATTCGATTGGATTTTTTTCTTCCGTTATAATTGAAAATGATTGAGGTTTGAAATTTATATGTATGCATCATGTATGCGCAATCATAGTTAATAATCTGAAAACTATGTTCCGACGCAGAGTCCTAACCAAGGTTATGCCGCAGCAAATCACAACATGTTGAATAATTTTTTTATTTCGCATGGAAATGGAATTAATCATTTTATCATCAAGTGTTATCAATATAATATCCACATGTGCTGCGCTCGTCGCATTCAGCATTGTAATACCGTATGTATATTGTGATGACGAAATTCTACTATGATTAATTCATAAAATGTGAAAATATACATGAATCATGCGGGAAATAACAGAATAATGATTAGGAATCATTGCATTATTATTATTATTATTATTATTATTATTATTATTATTATTATTATTATTATTATTATTATAGCAAGAGAGAAATTATGAGTAAAAAATGATATAATTTTTTTTACACTGGGTTCTCATTGAGATATTATTGATGAATACTCATCCATCTTCTGGAATGAATGACAAAAATGGCTTTAAAAATACGTGATGAAAAATAATTAGGAGTGCAATACACATACATATATATTCACTCATTCATCTACCACATTTATAATTATTTAGAAAAATGTAAGCGTCTGTAATTTCCAATTGATACTTGCATAACAACGAGCCGAAAGAATTACGGTGTTATAGTGAATTTTGGTTATATATATATATATACGCATATATGTACATGAATAACAACTATGATAATGAGAAGAACACGCAATGGTCTATTTTCTCTAAAAATACTTTCGTATAATTATGGGGACTGGAGTATATTGTAGGATCGACACGGATGTAGTAAGAAGATAATGTGCTGAATAGAAAAACGAGTTTCAAGTGGATGAAATACAAACATATTGCACGAAGAAAGGATGATGTATGAATACAATAATCTTTATGTATAACAATCGTGTTGGTATTATTTGCATGCCTATCTAGATATTCATAAGAGTGTGAATTCTGTACGTAATTGATTGTGACGCAACAGAAACTGAGGTATCTGACAAGAACATAATCGATGATTTGTGAATGTGTATGCGAAAGTGGACGTTGCATGATAAATTTTGTTAAATATTATTCACCAGTTGAAAGCTGATTACGAAATTGAAAATACATGAGATTACATGATCAATTAGATTGAGATGTCATCTCAACACATTGGATTGTAGAGACGTTATGAAGTCTTTTCAATCTATATATTCTTCTTTCCTGATCCATTAATATACGCAACACGCAAGGGGTCATAGAGTGCAATCGATGTGTTCAATGACCAAGTTCAAGAAGATAATACATGCATGATTACTGCATTTATGCTTGAAATCATCGATAACTTATAAATTCAATACAAATGTAAGAGAATTGAACAAAAAATAAGTCAACCGAGAATTCTCCACTCTCATAATTGTATGATTTCATCCTCACTATTGTTATTTCAATTTTTTTTAATGTATTCATAATTGATAATTATTGCTTTTACAACCCTCAAAATACACTTAGAACACATACATGTGTAGCCCAAACTGAAAACTTGTCAAGTACCGATTGGAACATCTTGCATGAGTACCTGTGTGAGTATATATGCGAAAAAATGAGGATAAATACGGTGGCGGTCGATAACCTTATTGCAAATGTGAACAAACGTGCGCACGCTTTCTTTCTTTCGTGAAAGTCTAAATGTGTGATGATACGACTCAACTCGTCACAAATTACAATGTATGTATGCACATTGGCCGTACTGTTGAATAAATTCCTTTGTTATTCCTTTCATTAAATATGTCATTGATCTAATTAAATAAATGAAGACTTTAAGTTACACGATAATATAGAATGACAATCAATAAATCAATTTTTGTACATTCTTTTCCCCGTGTCTATGATGTTCAATAGATAAATTTGACTTGATCACACGAACAATATTCCATTCGTTACACTAATTATCACAAACAATAAACAAAAGCGAAAGAAAATATGAAAAATATGTTGCATCCGATTGCAATAACAACTCAACCACATACTATTTATTTTCTCTATCTGTGGAGTATAATTTAGAGGTTCAACACAAAGAAAAAAAAACCAAATACCACACACATTTGTGGTTGAATGTTCCATAATAAAGAATAAACTTGAGCGTTTATTTATTTGAAAACGCTTTGGAGGGAATTTGCAAGGATATGTCACTATGATAATGGTAAATACAAAAAATAAGTGTATTTATTGTTCTACAAGATGTTGATTTGACGCGGAAGATGAAAATCGATGGGTCGATCTTTACTGGGACAGAATTATAATAATCAAAGAACATAAACATTTTGTGTTATTAATTATGAAAAAAAGATGGGGAAATGCCGAACATTCATAAACAAAAAAATCATACATCACTTAGTATTGAATTTTATCTAAACGGAAAAATTATACACTTACGACATAACTAGCACTTGGGAAAATTGTACAATGGTCGACGTTGTTGCCCGTAAGTCCCAATGAAAACTGAAACATCGAGAGAGAGCGTGCGCGTTGAAACTACACCAGCCAGCATATACCAGTTAACTTGGTCATACTGTGTTGGCTCTACACCAGGAAACGAGACATATCCAAATGGAACATAATCGTTTGTAACAGTGTCGATACGGTGTGTGTCGATGTGCGCACGCCCACCAGTTGTCTCACTATTTTTTCTTTTTCTCATTCTTATGAATACGCTGATTGGAAATACATTATTTCGTCTATTTGATCGCAAATAGTAAACACCTAACACATCCAAAACAATAATCAAACTCATCATCGTCAAATTATACAACAAATTCCATGAGATGAATGAAAAATGATTGTGCATGATTCATCACGTGGACCAATTGTTCAACAATGTTTTCGTACCGCGACTCACTAGGACCATGTGGGCACATATATTACTTTAATATAAAAGCGCAGGCGCTTGCAGTTGTATAAAGTCAAGGAGTATACTCTTTGTATAGAGTTTTCAGAAGAGTGGAATTTAGTGATGAGAACTGTGAAAGGAGGAATGAGGGAACATGGAAAAGAGTAAGGAAAGAAGGGACTAACTGAGAGATACATAAATTGACATAATACAGAGTTCATGTTACCGACATCATTTTTTGCCTACTTTCAATATTATTTTAACAGAGAAAAAAATCAATAGGCACAAACAACACAAAAAGATAAATAAATTAGGATGGAAAGTGATAGAAAAACAATATGACATATTACAGGCGATTAAAACTACATCATTGCCAATAAAAAACGGCAGTTGATGGTTACGCATATAATTCTTCACAAATTCAAATGAAACTCATCAAGATAAATTGAATATTTTGGAAAACCAAATGCTATGTAATGACATAAATAAAGTATCATTAATGCTACTGCAAGAATGAGGTTTTGAGGAAAAAAATTATTTCATTATCATTGGCTTCAAGGAAATCACTAGTGCACACAAGAGTCAAAACAATGTGAATTTAAGTACGCCAATGAAGTGTCGCGTCCACGATTACAAAGACATCCGGGGTTATCACATATGATAATTTAACCATTAGCGATCCATGAATGTTACAGCATCCTTCACCTCTCTTGGACTTTAGTCAGTGTTATGTGTGTTAAGTATATATTCAGTTTATGTTGACATTTCCCATTGGTCAATTTTACCAAACGACGGAAAAAAACAAAACAACTGTTACATCTCTGTTCATTGAATAGTTATAGACATAACGATAATAATATTATTAATAATCATCATTATTATTATTATCTTTATTTATTGTGATAGCATTAAATATAATCTTCTGCTATGAAATTCCACTGCGATTGAAAATATAGTACAAGGTTAATGTGCGCGGAAACCGTTCGCACGCGAACAATAGTATATAGCAACGTTATTTTCCTTCTTCTGATATCAACATCCTCTTCTCCGTCCTTATATGTTCAGGGTAGCAGTACAAATGAAACATAATGAAGAAAACATTTCACAAAATTCATATACGAGTCCATCGCATTATTTCTGAACATTACCAAAAATGCATAGTTTAATCGAAGCATCTCACTCTTTAGATATACCGTCTTCCGTACATAAGTTTACCCTTATTAATATTAATTAATAAGATGAATTATTTTTCTTATAAGGAGAGTTATGTATATGTACCTCTAGAGTTATTGGAACGTGAATTTGATATATATTTTGGAAAAATCAACGATACCACTTAAGCTTTCGAGGCGCACATCTCAGAAAGGGTACGTCGCAACATATGGTGTTATACCATATTATGTATCCATGGTTATTCTAAAACATTGCATTCAACGCTATAGGGTGACACAATAATAAGCAACTATCTGAAGGACAGTGAAAAAACATTTTCATCTGTGCTATCATATACCATATTCAGTCTCAATAACACATACTTTCCGATTCCATCTAGAGTGATATTACTCATTCACCGTTCAGGTTTTAACCTCGTAAGATTCAGCGTGTTGAGTTTTTTTGAAATGTTCAATAATTCATCGTACAAGCACGAAAGCTAATCACTATAGTTTGGGAATTCTCCTACGGAGATGGAAAGTTTTTTGAATTTTCAATCTATATACACCATGAATAGTCTGTGCTGCTCTGGATAAAACCCAACCACCTGTGCTCATGAATGTAACTCTTCAAGACGCATAATTAATCTAACAATCCAATCAGTCTATTCATAATTCATTACACCATGCATATTCGTCATTTTTGAAGTTGTCAATATATCAATCATTTTTTCCAAACCTACCATTCTATCAATATACGGATGGAATGAAAAGTCAATGATCAACTGAATTTTTGGCTTTTCTGCACCATATTACATCCGCTGTTTTGAAATTCGAATGTTGAACCTGCTTAAATGCAGCAAACCAAAACTTATATATGTAGGATTCATACTCCTTAAAGATATAATTTGTTTTCAAGGTATGGTGGGTCCATAACGGACAGTTTGAACAATTTATTCTTAAACTTTATTTACAAAGCAAACTTTTTGTTTCGCCAAATGTTTTTCGCCTACGAGTAACATTGATGAGACATGGCGATTTAAAAAATTGGAAAACCCAACTCAACATTGAATGCATTCTTTTCCCCACGACGTTGGACGTTGAGTACCTGAAGCATCACTCATGCATAGTTTCATTTATAGGTATGGTTCCCGAGATTTTCCGTTGAAACAAATTCTACTATGCTGCTCTTTATCGATTTAAAAAAAAAAGTTCCAAGTTAAATAGTTTCGTTGAGTCATATACAGCAGATGAAGATGCTTATGATAGCAATGAAATATGTGATCTATTTCCTTTCTTGACGAAATCTGTCGAATTTTCGGAATAAGTGTATGGAAGGCAAAAAAAACAGAATGCAAAGAAGATTCTGTGATTATTTAATAATTAGGACACTAATTCTGAAAAAATGAACAAAAATAAATTTCGGTTCAATAGTAATTTACAGTACCATTTTTTTCCAATCAATCAATTAAAAACTGTGAGATCAAATTCTTTTCATCATTATAGAATATTTTCTGAGAAACGATGATGACATTAGATTTTTTCGGTCTTCAACGTCGCATTAAATTTTCAGCTATATGTACCGATTTTCATATTTGTACGAACTTCTCCATAGCTTTAGCTATTCTCGGTCCATTCTGATTGAATTGAAACGTTCATATGCAACCGTTGCTACCATTTTGCGCTCACCTGCACTGACTCGAAATAACTCAGGATAAACCGAGGGCGCCTCGGTATCTTGCGCCACACTGAACTCATCACGATAGATTACAATGTGAGTGTTCCACCGCGTCGTAAATCTGTTGGTCTTGGTTGTCAATTACACTTCAACGTGCTCCAAAGTGGCTCCGAAGTAAATTTCAGCAGTGTACACAGTCAAACTCAACCAATTCAATGATAAGTATTTTTTGATAGAAGTAACATGATTGGGAAATGCCCAGCTGATTCAATTGATTAAATCGGACTTTGTGGAAATGAATAGTAAGAAGCTGATAATGAAGTGGCACACTTTGTTGACTTTGTGACCTTAGATAGACACATATACAACATTGTTGCGAAAAGAAAAATAGCTGTTAATATTATTCTGGTCAGTGATAACTGCGAATAGAGAAACCAACAATTTCGCTTATTCATTGAAGAGGTGTAGTCTGAAAAATATATAACCTCCAAACTCTTATTTTATCGGGCGCTTTGTCCTAATCTGTTTATCGAACATGGCACAATATAATTTTCCTGCGCTAAAAAACGATCGATTTTTGAGAGCTGCAAGAGGCGAAGAAGTAGATAGAATACCAGTATGGATTATGCGACAAGCTGGAAGATATTTATCGGAGTTCCGTGAATTCAGGACGAAACATGATTTTTTTACAATTTGTCAAACACCAGAGTACGCATGCGAAGTCACATTGCAACCGATCCAACGTTTTGATTTGGATGCGAGTATAATATTTTCGGATATTTTAGTCATTCCACAAGCAATGGGATTAACTGTTGAGATGAGACCTGGAGTGGTAGGTGTTGAATGCAAACATGTCCCATAGCACTGTCACATCTATTACGATTTTCTACTCATCAATAATTGACATTTATTCAGGGTCCTGTTTTACCAGAACCGATTATCAATCCGAGTGATATGTCCCGATTGAAGAAACCCGACGTCGAAAAAGATCTGGGTTATGTTGGCGAAGCGATTACTCTCACACGACACCGATTGGAGGGAAAAGTTCCATTGATTGGTTTTTCTGGAGCGCCCGTAAGAATTACTTTACAACAAAAAACACAAACGAAAAAAGCACGTCGGAAATTTCACTTTTGAGACGGAAAACAGAGTACAGAATGTTTCAACTCTTTTCGTTCTTGAAGACATATTGTTGTGTCAATATGATAATATTCGGATTTTTAGCATGAGTTTCCACTCTGACGAAAATAATTGTTTTCTGTATAATCGTTGATATTTTCTGTTCACTCGACTATCACTATGCAACTGTACACCATTTGTCAATCAATCCAAACTCTGAAAGTAGAATGAATAACAATAGAGGTAATTGATCAATTGCTAGCAAAGAAGATCATTCATCATAGATATTTTTTATAATTCGAATTATCTGCGCATTACGGTATGGTTATGGTGACAAGAAAGTTAAAAAAATTTCGTTTCACGTTTACCAGCAGCATGCAGACGTAGACTAACATAGGGAATTTTTGTTACTATAATCAAGCCTAAGTTTATCATTGATTATGAAAAATTGCAACCCAGTTCATTATGAATTGTGGACTTTATATGTTTCACAAATCGTTATATTTCATATGATCTCAGTGGACGCTTATGGGATACATGATCCAAGGTGGTGGCAGTTCGACAATGGCGCAGGCTCGATCTTGGCTTTATAAGTATCCTGAAGATTCCATCAAGTTGTTACAGTCAATAACAGACATCATAGTTGATTACCTGGTGATGCAGGTGAAAGCTGGGGCGCAGGTAAATAAAATTTCAACCATTATAGGCGACAGTTTGTATAATAAATCTCACGTTTGTCTAGGCTTTACAAATATTCGAGAGTCACACAGATTACTTGAATGATGAATTATTCACAAAATATTCCCTCCCATTTCTGGACGAAATCAGCGATAGAGTAAAATCCAGATTGAAGGAATTAAACATTCCCGGGGTGCCCATGGTAAAAAAATATTGAAGAAATATGACTTTTCTTCGGAATTGTGTGAGAATGAAAATTTCTATTTCAGATTGCATTCCCAAAAGGTGCAACGTATAATTCACTCTCGCTCCTTGCGAGGAATCAGCGTTACGAAGTGATTGGTGTTGATTGGACTGTGGATCCATTGGAGGCACGAAAACTTTTTGGTTCGAATATTACTATCCAGGGAAACTTGGATCCCTGTGCAATGTATTCAACCGAAGAAGAAGTATATGAGCGTGCCCGAGATATGGCACAGACGTTCGGCAAATCACGATACATAGCCAATTTGGGGCATGGGATTCTCCCTGATACTCCAATTCCTTCTGTCGAAGCATTCATACGCGGTATACATTCGATATGATCATAGAAAATAATTATAATACGTGACATAATAATGTTTTGATATTAGAATGTTTGAGTAAAACTACCTGATAGAGCAAAAATGAAACTTGTTTTGATTAATTACTTTAACGTTGCATTGCTCGAACTTGTTCCGTGACATCTTCCAATTTCACTGAACTTCGGTCGATTGAGTTCATATAATATGCCAATTGTGATGAAATGTGTATAAGTTTTTCCAAATTATTCTCAGCATTTCCGAGCCCATGTTCCTGCTGCGCAAATGTTCTTGCACCGTGCATCAAAATCTGATGTCAATAAGAAAATAAAAAATATTATTTGATTCCTCGATGAAATGACTGTGAAAAAAAGGGAAAATAAGTTTTACGTACCTCACTACTCCTAGAACCACGTTGGATTTGTCGTGCCAAAGATGCAATATTATTCACGTTCACTTGAACTTTGTCAGCTAAACGCATTTTCGATTCCACGAACAAGCTTCGTGCACTTGTACTTGAGGCTGACGCCATAACTGCTAGATTCGAGTCTCTGCAATTGTTACACTTCAATGATATTGAGCAATCGTTTTGATCGTACAGCTAGTTGTTGGAATAAATACCAATAGCTTGTTGTCATCTTGTATTATTTTCACTGTGAAAATGACATATTGAGATTTGACGTAAAAAATCAAGACACTTTACAGTCACTTTGTGCGTAGGACAGATAGAATCGGGTGTGGGTAACACATTTGTCCAAATAAATATATACATATAAATATACTGCACTTAATAACCGTCCCGGGCGTGCCGACGACTGCACAACCCGTAAATAATTCCTGTACCGACATTCCTGTTCCTGTTCAAACATGCACCGCGGGAAAAAATTCCTTCAGATAAATTCACTACAAACAAGTTGGTGCCGACTATGAATAATTCTTAACAAATTATGTATTGAAAAATTGCTCACCAACAGTTTTTTCAGGATTGACAATTGCTCTCAAATCGAAATTAAATCAGTCAGTTGGCGTATTCAAGACATCTTAGCGCTGTGCAGCGTTGCACAACGAAAATTGTGATTTTGGACTGGACAGGCCGCTGCTCACCGCTGCAAAATTAGCGGTATGCAGCGGTCGCCAGATTCGAAAAATTGTTGATTCCATTCATGATAATAATTTGTCCACAACTTGAAATTTTTGCGTTTATGGTGAACAATAAAGAACAAACAACGAACTAACGATACCAAAAAAAAAAAAAGATCAAAAATTGAAAAAAAAAAAAAATTCCGGGGGGCTAAACTTACTGAGCCCCGTTCCACTTGGGTTGAGCGCGCTTACACCGCTTACGCTCACGTCGTTCGGGGTGCTCACACTTCCTCACCTTGCTAGAGTAAGCGTTTGTGAACGTTCCAGTCCTGAGATTCCGGATGTCCATGCAAACGGTCATGAGCGTTGTAAGCGACAAATCCAACCACAAAAAATGCTTAAAGCGCTCAAAGCGTGTTCCCCGAACGCACCCCGAGAAGTACAAGTCCTCCGAAAGATTGGTAACTGACTTCTTAGCGGCGCTAGTGATGGATGTTAGAACTATAATAACGCGTTCCGACTATGATTTCCGTAAAAAATTGTCCCCACCCACGTTCCACTCTAGTCTCTATTGGTATCCATGGTTGGTTCCAGCTGGTGGTGGCTGCCAAGAAGAATAACAAGAAAGAATAAGTCGTCCAGGAAGATTCACAACGGGTGCTCAGCCGCGTATAATTTAGTGTACAATTTGAAGCTATTAATGCGATCCTGCCGTCCCCTTTAGCATTAGAATTGAATTTTCGGATCGTTATATTCATTTCGAATAATCGAAATTTCCATAGTGAAGTTATAGCTCCATCCATAGCTCTATTATCAAAAAGATGAGATTAAAGGGATGCGAATAAAGTGTACATACTCTTCTTTACCTATACATAAATATTTTATAATTAAGGAATAATAACAATTAGTATTGATGATAAAATGTCGCGTCATAGGGATGTTCGTTCCATGAACTATTCTGACGGTAAGTCACATGTCCTAGCAGCGTAGTAATTTTTAGGTTAAACATGAGCATATTGATGAATTACTTGCAGAATATGATGGCTACGATGACGTTTATGGACATTCAGTTGAAGACGATTATTGTGTATCTCCTGGTGGTAAGTCATTAGTAAATCTCGATATATATCAAACGAGTTCTCCAAGTGATTTTTCGTTCCCTCTATCAATTGAGCGACATTTGTCTCAGAAGTTTGTTCTGCATTCGGTTTGCAAGTACTTAGAGATCAAAAATCCTTATGAACCGAAATTTCAATGATTCATTTGTGTTTACAAACTGACGAAATTTCTTGCTGACATTCCGATCTTCCACGCCATTTTATATTACTCATGTTTCTGGGTCGGACATGGAAATTCGTAAAGCCATCACCGGGCAGTAGTAACCGAGATGAATTGAATAATCTGAAAGATTTCTATCTTCATCCGTCAAAGCTGAGAGGAATAGTAAGAATAACATGGCTACATTCCAATGGTACATTGTTGACATGTCTGCTCTCAATTGTTCTTATGGCATCATTGATAATACGACAGAAATATGTTTTTATTTAAAGGGAAACACCGTACAATGTGTTGCGATGCACAAGAATTCCGGGCAGTGAAAAACTTTGTGGCTCTTACAGCAAATAAGAATCAAAAACAATACATTTAAAGGCAAATTCACTCCTATTGAATATCTTTGTGAACATATGAGGATAAATGTGTCATCTACCCCAGAGACATGTCTCACGACCCAGAATGACGGTATCCCCCCACCCCCTACCCACCGCTCACAAACGATAAACAGTATAAGATTATATTTCATTATGGACGGTATAATACAATTCTGAATAATTTTGCAGTTGAACAATTTTTGTACGATCGCAACAAGCAACCTAATATTGCCTCATTCATGAATGAACCGGATATTGAAGAGAATGATGAGGAGGAAGGCGCTTCAAGAGAATCATTCCACCAAGCAGAACTTTCAGAATTGGATAATGTCAAATTACTATCATGTATCGAAGTTATTCGTAATGTAATTGGTGACACAATTCCTGATGCTGTGTTGACTAAGAAAATAATTCAATTCAATTTCGATCCGGCGGCAACACTGGATGATATTTTAAAATCAGCCTCGTCGCAAAATTCGTCAGGTAAAGGAGCCCTCAATATTCGCCTTTGTTCCCTCTAATATCCATTTATTTGTTTCAAGTTATTGTTATTAATGCATTTTTAACGCAGCAGTGTCAAACATCACAATCAGAGATGGCGAAGCGAAACAACCAGGTAATACAGATGAATTTCTTACAGTTTTATCGAAATTTTGGATTATTTGGGTTATGCAGATCATATCTAATCTTGAATTTTTCATTGATTTCTTCTATGTTCATGTCGTCATCTTCTTCATTCGGCAAGGTAAGGTTCCTCAAGAGTGATATCTACAAACAGTATCTATAATTCAAGTAGTTTCACGAGTGCATTCGGGAAACAACTAACTTCACCGAAATTTGTTCCAAGAAGTTTGAAACCAACTTCGAAACTGGGTTCACTTTCTATATTGCCAGAAAATCACAGAGCAAAAACTGCTGAATCTACTTATAGATCGAAGAATATGAAATATGATTCTTTATCTCAATTAATGAAAAACCATCCGAATGATGTGTCGTCATTGAAAGAAACTAAGAAAAATTGTGATTCGCCAAACACGAAGCCAGATACAAAAATGTTCAATACACTTGCAGCAATGACGGCGTATCATTTGAAAAAGTCAAATAGTCCATTGAAAGAAGCCGCGGAATGCAAATCGCAATTTGTAATTCCGAAATTGTCGGCGAAATCGTCAATCAATCCTCCAATAACTTTTGTTGCGGAATCCGATCAAAATATCACTGAACAGATGCATGAAAATGCGATTGATCCATCGAAAATTCCTAAATCACCAGAAAAATTTGATAAAATAGAGATGATGGAATCTGATAAAGACAATTGGGAGATCGATTTGACAATGGCTTTGCGACAAACCGCAATACTCCCAATAACTTCGAAAACAAATTCAATAAGGACAGATAATGAGTTGTCAGACAAAAGGGTGAATAAGAAATCGGTAAAAAATGTTTACGATATCCTAGAAAATTATCAACACCCAGTCGAGCCAATACCACCATCATTAATCATAAATGCAATTGATATGTTAGAGTGTAATTTGAACCTAACAAAATTGTGTCACACCAAACTTAGACACAGTGATACACAGGGATCGCGATTCGGTATGGTACTGTGCAAAAAACGAAAAGTACCGCGCACGAGTTTTGCGAAGACTATATTTGCGACTGACCCTATCGGTAAAGTCAAGCGATTCGACTTTTCATCCCCATCACCGGATAATGTCATCCTGTCGAGTCTACGAAGAATGTGAAATCATACTGGCGTATTATTATTATCATTATTATTATTATTATTATTATTATTATTATTTTTATTGATATTGATATTAATGTCATAATTAATATTATTAGCATCGTTATTGTAACAATCATTAACATCGTTGTTATTATCGGCATATAGATTGTAATTCTCATTATCTTAAAAACAGAAATTGAGAAGAGACCTTCAAGATTTATATCCGTGCGAAAAATGAAAATTTAAATGAACGTTTCTCTGGCACACCATATCAGTCTCTTCCTCTTCCTCCACTTGCATAGTATAAGCGAGTTATCTATATGCACTTTATGAGAGTAACTTACAATCACTTTTCAATTGTTTTAAAGAGAATTTTTCCGTGATTAATTTTATGAGGGTATGTTAGGTACGAAATCGACACTGAAGCCAACAGTTCAAGTGACATCTCCATCTTCAGTTAAAGTAATACCAGCAACAACCCGAAGTGTCGTGATGGGATTTGATCTGAGTGGAATTGATAATAATGAACTTCTGCATCCACGGCCAGAGAGTCCGTCAACAACAACGAACTCACCAAATTTACAACGCAGGGAAGACATGACACCACGGAAGAATTTGAATTTTTCAAAATCAAATACACCTCGATGTCGCTCGCCATCGTCAGGTCGTGCTACACCAGAAATCGATAGCAGAATGAAAAATTCTATTGGAGTTAAACCCAGTGCCATGACGATATATGAGAATGAACGGATGGGCTCCAAGGAACAATTACACCTTGTTGTTGTTGGACATGTCGATGCGGGTAAAAGTACACTTCTTGGTAGGCTTCTATGTGATTTGGGCCAAGTTCCGTCAAGACTTATCCACAAATATCAACAGGAGAGTAAAAAAGTTGGCAAACAATCATTCGCGTATGCGTGGGTCTTGGATGAAACTGGCGAAGAAAGGTTTGTTTTTCTTGATACATTGATGGTTTGAAATTCTTAATTTTTACTTACGGTCAAGTCGATTGAAACATACTAGACAGTTTTTATTTGTGGAATCACACCTCCGGAAGTGTGCGGGGTAGCAGCTTGCAAGCAATTCGAACCTTCTCATGGGTTCTTCAACGATCAATGACTTATAATGCGATGTTTCCATTTTGAATGTAGAAGTGCTCGGTAACAAAGTATTGTTATCATTCAAGGAATGATATATCTTATCGGCATTGAAATTTGGCTCCAACGAGCATGTGCTTCAGATAAAACGTTTTCGGACACATTTATTATACGAAACAAAAATTCACTATTGATTTTCGGCACCTTTCGTGCACCACCCAGGTGTATTGCATGTCACAAGGATGGTTCCGTGCTTGACTATTTTCACTTTAAATTTTATTTCGTTATATTTCGGTTGATTATACTCTGGTAGATTATATCAAAATAAGAAGCTACTTATATATTCCACGCTTTTCTATGTGGGAAGAGCATAAAAGAACTCATTTTACTCGTGGTACTCAGGATATCCGGAAGCGTTATAAAATCGCAAAATATATATATATATGTATATAATACCGACATATTTCCTGTTCTTTTGTTAACCCATATCGCATTCCAGAGAACGGGGAATCACAATGGACATTGGCTATTCAAAATTCGAAACTAAGACGAAATCAATTACAGTGCTAGATGCACCGGGGCACAAGGATTTCATTCCAAATATGATTAGTGGTGCTACACAAGCGGATGTTGGATTGTTAGTAGTAGATGCAACAAGAGGGGAATTCGAAACTGGATTCGAAAGTGGTGGACAAACACGTGAGCACGCTTTGTTGCTCCGTTCGTTGGGTATGTGATTTATGCATTCGACAATACGACTAACAGATA
This sequence comes from Meteorus colon, assembly GCA_030523085.1. Taxonomy (NCBI): domain Eukaryota; kingdom Metazoa; phylum Arthropoda; class Insecta; order Hymenoptera; family Braconidae; genus Meteorus; species Meteorus colon. The sequence goes on along the minus strand of JAPYZH010000575.1, from coordinate 6,861 downwards.
TAAGTTCTATCATCTTGATTCCAAAGGCTGTTGAATCGCCGATTTTTCTCATACTCGGCTTGGGGAGGGGGAGGGAGAGCCGTTAATTGTAGTATGATACCGAGTAAACTGTAAAAACTACTTGCTGACAGAGAAATATTGAAGATATTTAACCCCGGGGATCATCTCCCCTGACGCCAAGTGTGAGAGAAATTGTTGACCCAATTGCCGAACCCCCTACTTGTCAGATCAAAATTTTTTAATGATATCCCATGTTTTGGATACAGGAGTTTCGCAAATCGCTGTTGTTGTGAATAAATTGGACACAGTCAATTGGTCCAAACAAAGATTCGATGAAATTGTGGACAAAATGAGTGTGTTCTTGAAACAAGTGGGCTATCGAGACATTGTCGCGTTTGTACCGTGTAGTGGTTTGTCTGGTGAAAATATTGTCGAACCTTCCACGGCTGAAAATCTTTCCAGTTGGTAAGAAAAAACAATAAAAAATATATTCCTGAAGGTTTGGCTGTCTCCAAAATCGGAAGAAATAAGTTATTCGATTATCTTTTTTTGAAAGGTATAATGGGCCAACATTGTTGTCAGTGATTGATCATTTCAAATGTCCAGAGCGGCCAGTTTCTCAACCTTTCCGATTTTCTATCAATGACATTTTCAAAGGCACCGGATCCGGATTTTGTATTTCTGGTCATGTGGAAACTGGAATGATTGCTGTGGGTGACAAAGTCACATTTTTTCCTGGCAACGAAGTTGCTATTATAAAAGGTTCGTTGCTACAATTGATTTGAATGCTTTCTCCGAACTGATATCTATTGGGTGGGGTATTCTGTTTATATCTCCATCATACATAATCCATTCTCTTATAATTTCTATTCATCTCAGTCCATCACCTTACACAGCCACGATTGCTTGCCAATAGTTTACATCACGATCAATTTTCTATACTGTTTATCTGTTGACGCGCAATGAACATCATCGATGTCTATGCAATCAAAAATTTCAATTCGATATTGATAGAAATGCAAAATTAGGAGAGGAGGAGGAGAACCTTTTCCGAAGTTTTTTCATCAATTCTTTATGCAAATAGTCCGACTCTTGTATGTACGATGAGCACAGTTATGGATTAGAAACTAATTCAAACTTTTTTCGATTCACGAATAGGTATGACAATCGATGACAACCAGATTAAAAATGGTTTTGCTGGTGATCATCTTACGTTAGTAATCTCCGGAATTGATCAACAAAAAGTGGGGGTAGGTGACGTTATTTGTAGTCCCCAGAATCCAATTCCAGTCACAACGTGTTTCCAAGCCCATGTTGTAATCTTCGCGACCGCAATGCCAATCACTAAAGGACTTCCAGTTGTATTGCATGCCCAATCACTCATCGAGCCCGTGGTGATAACCAAATTAATTGAGCAACTGAACAGAAGTACTGGTGAAGTGGAAAAACGTAAACCCAGATGCTTGACAAAAAATTCGAGTGCAATTATAGAAATCACAACGTCAAGACCAATTTGTTTGGAACTTTATAAGGATATTAAACAACTTGGTAGAATTATGCTCCGTCTATCTGGTACAACAATCGCAGCTGGTCTTGTTACAAAAATCAAATGAACTAATAAATGAAATCCCCTATAGAACTGAGAAGAATGTAATCTATATTAACGTACATTTTCAAGGTTTATTTCTTTTTGTAATGATAAATCAGGATTAAACATGTATAGATTGAGGGTTGCTCCATTTGTTTGCTTCGTATGTATTGTGGTGAAAATTGCAATTTTAACTCTTCAGTACCCACGTTATGAGAATTTTACTCACGCAACAATATTCAACTAATAGGATGTCGCTGCAGAGCAAGTGAGACACTAAAAAGAACGTGGGTACTGAAGGGTTAAAAGTTTTTTTTATCCATGAAAGATCGTATGATGATAATTCCATTTCTTCATAATGTTTACTAATTTTATGTTTTGAGTCTAAATTAATGCATGTTCCGGAATGTATAGAAAATTATTGAGATTTTATTCTATCTCGCACAACTGCTGCAACCACCTGGAATATTCATTGTTGGTTTCACATTCAAACCTCCCATCTTTTTCGTTGGGGGACGTGGCGGTCTGGAATTTGAAATAAGAATTTCTTTCTCGGATTTTCCGGCATTTCACAACTAAATACACATTGCATGTTACTTCCTATGCTACTTACCCGGAACCTGGTCTGTAATCGCGCGAGTATCCACGACCATATTTTGTAGCATCAGGTTTGATGAGAGTGTTGAAACTACGAAAAAAGTTTGAGATAATCAACAAAGAACACAGCATAGTGAAATTGCATTGAATATTGATATTGTTTTCTTGATGACATCGCAATAGCGTAAACAGTGGGATTTCAAATTATCGTATAAATTCGATGAATAACAACATTATGAAAATCTTCTATCGGCATAGAAATTTATGTTCAGTTTTTTTTTCCTTGTATTCATTCCTACAAAAAATAAAAGATGAGTGTAATTAAATGTCTTTATTTTTTCCTACAGTCTCAATTGTTATCTTTCTGTATGGAGAGTAGGTTGATTCAGGTTGAAAGTCAATAGTTACAATTCAGCTTTGATTGTTATTCAATATGTAACTCAGTAAATTAGTTATCACTCCGAGTGTTCATATCTCAATAAAAGAATTTGTAAGATGATGAGGCCAAAAAGCGTGGATGAAAAATTCGGGGCATAACCATAGAAACTAGATTATTGATAAAGCAGGGGAACACGAATAGGAAATTAACACTTTGGCTCATTCTAAATCCTTGAATAAATTCTGTCCGCTTAAACGGATGTATGAATGTTCATAAACTGTAAAAATTTGCGCTTCTGCACGATCTGTATGCTGTGTGACGTTTCAATATTTACAAATAAGCTTTCTTTCACGTTCTCAACGGTACATATAATCAAGAATTGACAATCAAACAAAAGAAAATAGAAATATGGTCTGCCCATTTGAATGGTGAATGGTGATTGGACAGCAGGAAAATTCTGGGACCCCGACAATTTTATAATGAAGAAGTTGAATTTTTATTCTGGAGTTACTGGATCAAATCATACTGAAGAAGACCCTGTAAAACTGGCATTATACAGATAAACAATTTATCAATTGTGAATTATGGAAGTGGTGCCATTCCGTCCCATAGGAGTTGAATGATATAATACTAATTGATCTTAAATCCCTATGATACTGCATATTCATCTATTGGTTCACCTTGATATAAAATGACTACTTATCATGTATTATTGACATGTCGGTTGTCCAAACATGATACCTTGTGGAATAATCGATGTTGCGAGATTGCAACACGATTGGCATTCATTGGTTGAATCGTAGAAGCATTTGGATTATTAATTTCTGTGCCCCTTTTTTTCAATCACAATTTCGCCCACTGGTTTCACGGTATTGCTCCATGCTGGTATAGCCTGATATATGAATTCATATATTACGTATGGTTTTATAATGGCATGAGATTATTCCTGAATAGTTCCGAGCGACTGCATAATAAAATGAAATGATTTCATAATTCACATATCAACTTGCAGCTATGAAGCCCATGGTATTATGCTATTGCTATATGATTCAGGGATGTTATTATGATTTGACGACCGGGTAACCCGATCGAGTCACAAGCCTGTAATCCTCAATGCTTGGACACACTTCATATGGCGATTTCTGGATATTTTATGGAAAATGTAAAAGTAGTCAATAGCAATTCTATAAATCTAGGGTTGTGTTACAATTTATGCAATTCAACAGATTCATCACAGCTAGATAAACTAGAATGATATAAGTATTACTCACAACATTGCTATTCCATACAGTATGTTCTGAAAAAAGGTGAAAATTCGATTGACAGTCCAGGGCTTCGTTTGGAGCATAGTCCCGTCTGGAAAAAACACATATTTATTTGCATCTGGAGTGACAGTAATCATCTATGTTGGGGTATACGTATGATACAATCAGAAATGAGCAATCTCTGGGTGTGGATTATCTGAATTTTTCATGTATTATATTTTTTCAACCTCAACTATTATTGTATGCCTATATACTATAAATCTCGCATTACATATGGAAGGATCTTATTTCTTACCTGATAACACGTATGTCATTGTGGGAAATTTGCGTATACGATGCGAGAAAATACACGAAAACAATAATATTACTGAATTTTGCAAAAGAGTGACGTGTTCTGATCAGTTCTGGTTAGTTCTGGTTAGTTCCACTTAATTCTAGTTATATATTTCTGAATAGGGAATTTGAGATGTACAATTCAATTGGCGATTTTCACGGCCTAGAGATGGCACAACAGCATTTCAATATATGGCCGGTCATAATATAGTTTGAAAGGTCACAGAGGTAAACAGAAACGGCGATAAAAATAATTTGAAAATAATGACTAAAAATCAAAGTATGAGCGACAAGGCAGACTCTAAAATATTAGATATGAGCTTCTTTGGTTGTTCCAATATTATTGCGAATGCAAAACTACCTGTAATCGAGGGAGAAGTCGTACGTCTTGAAAGCCGATCCCATTTGTGTCTGCGGTTTTATTGAGAAAAGTGGTAACTTTATCCACTTTATCGGAGCTTTCTTCAAGTCATCTGGATTCAGTAATCCAACGTCGTACAAGATAAATATAAAAATCGAAATTTCTAACAATAATAAACAAATTTAGTGGCCATTGGAGTCGTCCGGCTGGCGACATAGGCCAGTGCAACCACGTTATTGCATCAACTCTCCTTTCTTTACAATGATTTCTATTATATACACGTTGGCTATTCTTTTGTCGCTGAAAATAATAATTGATGAATGTTTATTTGACATTGTAATCAGCCAACATCTAATTTGAAACAGTCGAGTTGCGCACAGCTCCAACAAAAATGAAGGAAACTATAAGGTAAGCTAATAGTGATCTTGCGTTCAACGGAACCGAATTATATGGCGTGGAGTGCTGACTGCACACACTCGTCTCGATGCATGCCATGGCCTGAAGTCCGGGTATTTTTAGAGCCAGAAACAACTTTTTGATAAACACTTGATCTTCACAGGGATTATCGAATGATATTCCACTTGTATCGTCGTCTTGTACCCTGGCACATCATGGAATCTCGAGTAATTCTTCATTTTATTAACTGTATCCATTGTTATCAATTGACTTGCATGATTCTTTAAGTAGTGTATATACATATATATGTAATTATTCGAGCGAAATTAGTTATTCAATATCAGTATAACTACAAACAATCCATTGTAATTCATTCACAGGTGAATTTGAAGAGATTACTATCATTTAGGAGTTGACTAACAACTTTTAATTGGAAGAAATCCATTATCTTATAAAAAAAAAAAATCAATAAAACTCATGTTCAAAACATGTAGTTTCCATTCTGGCGGTTACGAGTACCGTGTTACATGAACGCTGAAGACTAGAGATTCAAGATTAATCGTCGTATTTTCCAATAACTCTTCTCTCTCTGCAGTTATATTTCTCCTCTTCATTCACCGCCATTTCAGGATTTCTTTATTTACGCAATTTACTCGAATTCACGAAATTGGAATAACTAATAATAGGTATCAATGCATCAGAATCATTCCCAAAAGAATCAGAATTTAACTAAGAAATCAAGATTGATTTTTGTGATTTTTTTACGGCGAAATGAGTGATATAATTTCATTAAATTTAATTACATATTATTGTACAACATCTGAAGTATGTTAGGAACAATTTTCAAAGAAAAATATTGATAAATAAGCCGGTGACGTTGACTTTTCAGAGGCGCCGCGAAAAAAAGTTGTTTCGCGGTGAACCTCATAACTCATTACTAGATCATCTGAAACAAGAAAATTGAGATGCATTTTGAACGTGATATATTTCTCGTAGTAATCACGAAGAGTTTTTTTGTTTTTTTTGTTTTTTTCTATTCTTTACAGCACTTGGAAGTGACAAACGCGATTTTAGCTCAAAAAATCGCGGTTAATTTGTTGTTAAAAAATAGAAAAAATAAAAAAAACTCTTCGTGATTACCTCAAGAAAAACATCTCCTTTAGAATGCATATCAATTTTTTTGTTGTGGATGATCCGGCAACGAGTTATGAATTTCACTGCTTTTTTTTCAAGGCGCTTCTGGAAATTCAATGGGTGTGTTCTGGGCAACGCAGCGCTGCGCAGCGCTGCGCAGCATCCCCACTTTTTGCTGCAGGCATCGCTGCCGTCTGCCATCGCTGCAAAAGCAGCAAGTTTGAACTGGACACGTCAATCGGTTTATGACAACAACGTGCGATGTAACCTAAAAGTTGACAGTTTTTATCATGGAAGAACAAATTGATAATTTATTTTTTGACGAAATAATGAATACTGACGAATCATCAGAAGGAAAGGATGAAGGAGACGAGCAGGTCCAACATATACGATTTACTTATAAGATCCATTTTTATGCGCGATTTCCACACTTTCACGTCTTGTTGTTTTTCTTTGCTGTTTGCAAGAATGGCGACCGCTGCTTACCGCTCATTAGCAGCGCGGCGCAGCAGTCTGTCCAGTCCACAGTCGGGATTTTAGCTGTGCAGCGCTGCGTTGCCCAGAACACACCCAATGTCACCAGCTTATTTATCAATATTTTTCATTGAAAAATTTTTCGGACATGCTTCAAAAGTTGTACAACCATATGTAATTAAATTTGATAAAATTATATTACTCATGTCACCGCAAAAAAATCACAAAAATATTCTTTTTCTCTCCGCCTTGAACTATACCACGAGTTTACAATAAACCACAACCTTTATTTGTACTCATGCAAGCGACCGTCAAGACACCCCCCCCCCCCCCC